>CM067372.1:9862474-9966450 GCA_034401795.1 Chaetoderma sp. LZ-2023a
GCATGACACGTGTGTTGATTACTGCAGGTCTGCCCTGGGATATATGCAACCATTGTCCTTGAGTCATGACAGTTCTGAACGACCTTCAACCCTCACACAACACGTCTTGACCGAAGTCGATCAGTTCATTACAAATCTAGCTATGTAAGTATTATCATGTTGTTTGAGTGATACAGGCTGGCTCATGGGTCATTGCTCATCACCGCAGACCATTGACAGACTTCTCTAATTTCAACTTCATCACTCAAAAGTTCTGCCATGCTGATATTAAACTTGATTTTCCTTCATGTATATATGTGTATGCATGTGTGCTCACATGTGTGCGTGTGGTTGTGTGTGTACGTGTGTGCATGTGCATGCATGCATTCGTGCGTGCATGCGTGTGTGCCTACATGTACATGTAAGCCTCTGTGCATAATGATTATATTAAATGTCATGGTAAAATCTCTTTCACTTCAAGAGTATACTTACCTCCCTAATACTTTTGATATTGCTAAATATTGGCTTTCACTCAATAAACACTCAGATTTAAAACAGTTAGGTGCCCCTACTGGGCAGGGAGTCAGAGCGTAGTCTGGCGGATGCCAGCCCCACCACCGCGCATGCGCAGACTAGCACTTCCTCTTTGCTAGATTATTGGCAAAGAGATCACACATGTTTTTTTTTGTTCAATAGCTTTTTCGCTCTCTTAAACTGTTTAAGTGGTGTTTGTTTGGAGTGTTAGTCACTTTTTTGGATGGCGGATAGGAATACGTCGCCACAGGAGGACGGAGGACCTTTAAATCAGGTGACTTCTAGTAAAATTAGCGAGTTTTCTTCCCGGTGTATTGTGTTTCCGGGACTCGCGTTTACCGTGATAAGCGCCTTAGTTAGTTGGTTTAGGTCAACTCGGTGCTACCTAGGACTAATTTCTCTTTCTGTTTCTGTCCACAGGTCTGTATGACGCTAGGTTGTGACGTCACAGTACCAGAGAATTAGTATTCTCTCCACCATGGTTCCATTTCCTACTAACACTGTCAGGTTATCTAACCAAATGAAAAATTATGCCCAGTGAGTTGGAGGCCTGGTATAAAGGTCTTCTCACTTTGCCCTCTTGTTCCAATTCCTTCCCCATGAGGTGGAGAGAGTTAAGAGGCGTGCAGATGGTGGAGTTTCCGGTTCGTCACGTTGGATGGTTTGTCTATACAAAGTGTCAGGTATCTAGTCATTGATAATGTGGTGATGTTAATTATTGTAAACAATCAAAGGGAGATAATTAACATTTTTGCCAGTAAAGAGTTATCTATATGTATCTGATGGTTGTGTAGTCAACTTATCCATTCAGCATACAATTCGTCTTTGCACTTGGATGTTTTGTTGGGATCGAATTTTTCCTGTCACGGGATTAATGACGTCATAATCAGCTGGCTATGTATTTATTAGCAATTCAAGCGCTAGGCTGGTTTTTGATGTATATTGATCTTTATGATCGTTTTTCCTTCTCCTTGAGTTGGATTGAGTTTCTAAGCTTAACTAGTTGCTCATACTCCTTGTCCTTTGCCCTGTTTCAGGGACCGGGTTGCGCGTCCTGTGGACGTTTTATGCATGTGAAGTTCTGGCCGCATCTGTGTTATCGATGTAGCCCTTGTGGTCCATTGATTAATTGTGACATATGTAAGCACTGGGGGGGCGTGTTAATGTCCGAATTCTTGTGCTGCTTACAGGCGACGGACAAGGTGGTAGTGGTGGAGAAGAAGAAGAAGCGGAAACGAGAGGTTGTAAGTGAGAAGGGTAAGGGGAAGGTCTCGTCCGCGGTGGATATGGAGACCTTCCGGACCGAGATGTTGGGAGAGATGAGGAGGACAATAAAAGATTTGGTTCCAGGGTTGCTTCGTGGCATGCTTCCTGGACCAGATCCTTTATTGTCCTCATCATCGGCTTCGGAGCAGGTAATCCCCGCCTCTGGATCGATTTTCCTTAGTCCGCTTCCGTTGTCCGACGATTCAGAGGTGGCCCCATTAGAGGGGGCGTTCCACGGCCCTGGCAGCAGGCTTATTGCCGCGCCGATAGGGGACCGTGGACGGTTGTCGCTGGAACCCGCTGGCTGCTTATCAGTCCAGGGGTATCCGCACGCCGCGGTGGCCAGTTCCTCCTATGGCACCGTTCCTGGTCAGCCCGGGTTAGCTCTCTTTGCTGACCCGGGGTCTAATCTTTCTGACCAGGGTGATGAGGATTACCTGCTAGGGTCGCCGTCTGACGACGTGGACATGGATGAAGACGTTTGTGCACCCCTCGCGGGGAATACAGGCGCTTTTTTCCACGGTATTACTCACCCTGGAGTAAGGTCCGCGGTTCAGGTGGTGGCCCAGGGCGCTGCTGATGGCCAGCGGTACCGCATACCTCGGCTTGCCGAGAGTGTAGCTGGTGCTGGCCGGGCCCGTGGTAGAGCTATATATACCCCGCGCTCTACCGCGGTGCCTGCTCCTGGTCAAACCAGTGATATTCTCATGCCGGTGCTGACAGGCCCGCATGTTTTCCCTGGCTTGCCAGGTGTATCAGCGTACCCGCCGTCAAGTACTGCTTGCGCTCAGGAGGAAGACGAAGGACCCCGTCTTGTAGAGCGCTCGCAGTTAGCCACGGAGGAGGATTGGTATGACGCTTGCCAGTGGTTGGTGAGCGTTAGGCCTGATCTGCCCGTGGAGCAGTCGGCTAGCCACCGTGTTCACACGCCGTGGTTAGCTGGGAAACCAACTGCTAACGCTATGCCTTCTCTGCCGCTGGCGGAGCATGTCGTTGACATGTTCAAGGCGGCGGAGGCATCCATTAACACGAGTGGACGTCTCGCGAAGGCCCCTCGCGAGGTGGCCAAGCGTTGTCGCATCGTGCCCCTGGACTACCAGCGGTACGGTGTGGTACCCAAGCCCAGCGTGGATAACCGCGCGGCTTTGGGTGAGGATACGCGGCCAGGATCCCGTTC
Source organism: Chaetoderma sp. LZ-2023a (assembly GCA_034401795.1). Classification (NCBI taxonomy): domain Eukaryota; kingdom Metazoa; phylum Mollusca; class Caudofoveata; order Chaetodermatida; family Chaetodermatidae; genus Chaetoderma; species Chaetoderma sp. LZ-2023a. The sequence continues at coordinate 9,865,431 of CM067372.1, forward strand.
TGACGCGGGGGTCTTGTGCGCGAACGCGTTGCGTTCGGCGAATACCGCGTTGCGTGATGCGGAGGAGAGTGGGCGGGCTTCGATTGCCGCTCTGTCCCACGTCTCCCAGCTGTTACAGGGGGTAGTAACGGCATCCGCATCGCGCCAGCCAGGCCCGCTCGCGGTCCAGCGTACCATCCAGGATGGTATTAACCTGGCGCTGGACTGTATGACGCGGGCGGTGACCAGGAGTGTCAGGGCAAGACGCACATTTGCCCTGGACAATTTGTGCCCGTCTCAGGACCTGTATAATAGGCTACTCCGTACGCCTATGACGGGTCCTGGTCTTTTTGGAGGTGAGGGATGTCGCCACCTCCAGGAGACGGTCACCCTGGTGAATAACCAGAGGGCGCTGCGCGAACAGTTTGAGGTACTGCGTCGTGCTAACGTTCGCGCCGCGGCCCCTGCGTATCGTCCCCTGCAGGCTCGAGGTGGTGCTGGCCAAGTCAGAGGCCAGCCGCCGTCGCAGCGCCGGCCTCGGCCGCGTGCGATTCGGCCAGCAGTGAGGGGGGCGCAGGCTCCTCAGCCGGCGTCAGCCAGGCAGCCGCCCGTGCACCGAGGTGCGCGCGGGGCGGGGCGGGTCGCGCGAGGATCTGGGCGTGGTTATCGTTCCTGACAGGGCGCTTACCGCGGTAAGGACCACGCCGGTGTGTATGGCGACGGAGACAGTGCCGCTCTTGCATGCCTTGTGTCCACCGCGGTCCCTAGGTGGACCGGTGGGAGGCCGGCTTGCCGACCACATGCAAGAGTGGGAACGGTTAACTCAGGACCGTTTAGTCTTGCGATGGCTTTCCGTGGGGTATCATCCAGAGTGGATGACAGGCCCGCCGTCGCGACTGTCTCTGGTGCCAATCTGGACTCCCGTTCCGAGAGATCCAGATCAAAGGTTGTGTATCGAGGAGGAGATAAATTCCCTCGTACAAAAAGGAGCTATTCAGCCGGCACAGAGGTGTCCGGGCTTCTATTCAACCCTGTTCTTGGTAACAAAACGCACCGGTGGGTGGAGACCGATTCTCAACCTCAAGCCATTGAACAAGTTCATCGAGACGCCCAGTTTCAAGATGGAAACGGTGCGCTCGGTGTTGGCGGGGTTGGAGAGGGGGATGTGGACGGCGTCGATAGATTTGAAGGACGCTTATTTCCACATCCCCATCCACAGGAGTTTCTGTCACTTCCTGAGATTTGCATTCCAGGGCAGACAGTGGGAATTCAGGGTGTTGCCCTTCGGAATTTCCACGGCTCCTCGGGTTTTCACCCGTGTGGTTCTTGCGATCACAGCATACCTCCGCAGGAGAAGCATAGCAGTCCACACGTACATAGACGACTGGCTGTTGAAAGCGCACACCCGGGAAAGTTTGTCCGCCAATCTGGAGATTGTTTTGAAAATTCTCACAGACTTGGGCTGGATGATCAATTTCCCAAAATCAGAGCTGACTCCATCCCAGAAGTTTGTTTACCTGGGGATGTTCTTCGATCTGGAGACAGGATATGTTTATCCTACTCAGGAGAGGGTTCAAATACTCATCTCGTTGATTCAGTCAGTGTGCGACAGTCGTCATGTCCTGGCACGGGTTTACTTGAGAATGCTGGGGTTGATGGTTTCGTTGGAACCAGTCATTCCTCAGGCCGCCTTACGCAGGCGGCCGATCCAGTTGTTTCTCATGACACAATGGACCCAGAGTACAGGTTCGCTGGACTCGAATGTGTCAGTGTTGGCGCCTCTGATTCACCACCTGCAATGGTGGTTGAATACAGAGAATCTCTTACCGGGGGTTTTGCTAACCCCTCCCCACCCTCAGGTGACTGTGTATACAGATGCATCGATGGAGGGCTGGGGAGCTTGCCTGGAAGAATCCACGATATCAGGGCTTTGGAATCTGGAACAGTCACAGGAACATATAAATCTACTGGAGCTAAGAGCAGTAGTCCTGGGCCTGGAACATTTCTTACAGAAAGTTCAGGGCAAGATTGTTCTTATTCGTTCAGACAACTCAACAGTTGTGACTTACATAAACCGCCAGGGCGGAACGAAGTCGCCCAGTCTCTGTATGATGACATGGAAACTGCTATGTTGGTGTCTGGATCACCAGATTACCTTGAAAGCAGTTCATATTCCGGGAAGGTTAAACCTGCTTGCAGACTCATTGAGCCGAAGGATGAGTGTTTTACCCACGGAATGGCAACTAAATCAATGTGTGGCGGATCGTCTGTTCGACCATTGGGGGAAACCCAACATCGATTTGTTCGCAACGAACAAGAATGCGAAGATGACGACGTACGTCTCTCCGATTCCGGATCCAAGCGCTTTCGCAACAGATGCGTTAGCTATCAGCTGGGGGAGAATGTATGCATACGCATTCCCTCCAGCAATCCTGATTCCAAAAATTCTTCAGAAAATCAGACAAGAGGAATGCCAAGTGCTTCTGATCGCCCCGGATTGGCCAAGCCGATCATGGTATACGGATCTGCTGGACCTTCTGGTCTGCAATCCGGTTCCTCTGCCTCTGATGGACGATATTATCTTCCAGGGCAAGGCCCTTCACAACAATCCGTCAATGTTCAGATTGACTGCGTGGATGTTGTCAAGGAATCTAGAATTAAGGAGGGCTTTTCTGAGCAAGCAGCCATGTTTATGGCCAAAGCCAGGAGGGGGTCAACCTCCAGAGCATATAATTATAAAATCAACAGATTTGCAGAATGGTGCTCAAAAAGATGTATTGATCCAATGGATTCATCTATTCAAGTAGTAGCTGATTTCCTCTGTCACCTCTATGATGCCTATAGCCTCAAGCCTAACTCTATTGCTGGTTATAAATCAGCATTAATGTCTGTTATTCCTTGCTTGGCTAAGAGGGGAAGTGATGAAGTAAATACATTGAATGTATTAATTAAAGGCATGGGCAATCTAAGACCAAGGAATCCTCCTGTGATTCCGTCTTGGAGTTTATCGCTAGTGCTTCAAGTACTAGGTGATAAGCCTTTTGAACCACTTAGTTCCATTTCTATGAAACTATTAACACTGAAGACTGTGTTTTTAATTGCTGCGGCCTCGGCTAGGCGTAGGAGTGAGATTCATGCCTTATCAGCCGAGGATGACCGTTTTGTGGTTTCAGGGGAAGGCCTTAAGCTGCTACCTAGGATTAATTTCTTGGCTAAAAATCAGTCGTTGAAATATCCAGGTCAACCTATTATTTTACCTGCTTTAACTAGATATGATCCTAATTCTAAAGCATGGTGTCCCGTCCGGGCGCTGCGCCGGTACAAACAACGTACGGCGGCATGGCGCACCGACCAGTCAGCGTTATGGTTGTCATATATTGAACCCCATGGGAGGGCTTCTAAGGACACCATTTCCAGGTGGATTGTGGAGTGCATTCAGTTTTGCCATAAATCCGCCACCGGGAAGCAGGTTGACGTGGCCAAGGCTCACAGTGTCCGCGGCGTAGTGACATCCACGGCCCTATTTAATGGGGTCCCTGTGGATGATATTATGTCGGTGGCTCAGTGGCACTGTGAGTCAAGTTTTACAGACCATTATCTCCGTGACACCTCTAATCCTCTCGCCTTGTCGGTTTTGAAAAAATAAATCGGTTTATATTTTTTGAGGTGATTTCCTCATTACTTATATATATCACAATTAATTTATGGAAACACCCACTTTTTTGGGCCTGCATCAGTCTTTACCGATGGGAAGATGATGTCAGCAGCCATTTTCAACAAGGTCAGTCTTGTTCATGTGTTGTCCGTTGTTGATTGTATTGTCACGATTACCCGTTATTAATATGGTGATGGTTTGTGTATTTGTGTGGTTCATTGTTGAGAGTTACGAAAATGGAGCTTTTTCGTCTCTGTCCTGTAGTACATGGCACTTGTACGTAGAGAGCGTATAGGACATTGAGGTCAGTCGACTCTTCCTCCCAGGAAGGAGGGGGGGGGAGCGCATATGACATTCGGTCATCTCTCATACATCGGTCGTGTTATCCGATGGTTAGTCAAATCCTGACTGTTTTTTCTTACAGTTTCAGAAGTTTAAGTGCCTTAAACGCAGAAAAGCGTATTGGGATGAGCTGGTCTTTTGACCTCGCCTCCCTCCCGCCAGATTCACTTTCGAATTCTGGCAATATCAAAAGTATTAGGGAGGTAAGTATACTCTTGAAGTGAAATAAACGAAATCTAGGATTTCTTTTTTCACGAGAGAGTTGATACTTACCTCCCTAGATACGGACCCGGCCTCTCCACCCCACAGAGGCTCGGTCTTCAGGCTCTTAATAGTTGCATGTGTGTCAGCCAATAATCTAGTCAGAGGAAGTGCTAGTCTGCGCATGCGCGGTGGTGGGGCTGGCATCCGCCAGACTACGCTCTGACTCCCTGCCCAGTAGGGGCACCTAACTGTTTTAAATCTGAGTGTTTATTGAGTGAAAGCCAATATTTAGCAATATCAAAAGTATTAGGGAGGTAAGTATCAACTCTCTCGTGAAAAAAGAAATCCTAGATTTCGTTTATTTCTTTTTAACTTTGATGTGAATCCATTAACCCACCAGACCAAATACAAGAAATTTGTTGCATTATGGTAAATATTATATTCATAAGAATATTTGAAATTAATTTGACTGGAAAACTTTGGTGCATATATATATACCAACAAACCTCAGTTAAAAATTGTAGAAGTATACAACACATTTTCTGTCTAATTGTCTTGAAATGGAGGTTCTGGTATTTCACATCATGAGAACATACTTACCTCCCTAACACTCTTGATATACTAGTATATCGGCTCTAAATTCAATAATATTCAGAATTATAAAAAGTTAGGTGCCCCTAATGGGCAGGTGGAAGTACACAGTCATGCACATGACAAACACCACCCTCTGCGCATGCGCACACCGGTACTTCCGTTTTTCTAATATATTGGCTGGAAGCAACTGGTGGAAATTCCTTACAGGCGCTTTTCTGAATTCATAAGAGAACAATACATCCAAATCTATCATGGCTGATGCGAAAATGTCAGAGGAGCCCTCCTCGTCATCATCCAAGGTGACATTGTTCCTGGCTTTTATTTGAGACTTGTAACTTTCGTGTGTTACCGGTTTTCGTAGCGGCCGTTTTCGGCGGTACCGCGTTTTCAGGCGCTGGGAATCCTTGTAAATTTTTTCCCAGCGCCTAGGGCTAATAAACTCTTGTGTTTTATGCTTACAGGTCGGTCTTGTGTCTATACAAGGTTGCCTGGTCTTCTCTGGAAGGTGTTCACGTCCCAGGATGACTTATCATCGTGATATGTCTAAGGGTTGGAGATATAATATATTAATAAATAAAATATCTCCTTCCTTTTGTCCCATCCCCCCTCATCAGTTCTTCTGGAAGAGGAGTCTCGGCAGATGGATGGACGTGTTTCCTGCACAAGAGGATGGTTGCCTGTGCCCAGGCTAAGGGAGTTATTAATTATGGCGCATGATTATTTGAAAATAATTACATTTTCTGCTGCCGTTTGCTATTGCACTATTTTCTCTCTTGCGTGTGCATGGGTTCTCGAGTATATATAATTTAATATTATATTAGTCGAGAGCTGAGAATGTCTGGAGATCTAGATATTTCTTACATAAATCTGACGTCCCCTCTCCTGGTAGGAGCTTTTGCATAGTGAGGTTTGATGTCATAATCAACCAGAGTTTCTCTTTCCTTGATGTCATAATCTTAGTTTGGAGAAGTCGGTGATGTGTTCATCCCCTGTTTATTAAGAAGTGTAGAGAGATATCTAGATAGTCATGTTCTTTCTCTCTCTCTCTTAATCTAAAAAGAGTGGGGTTCTGGTTGTATTTGGAGTTATTAACTAGAGAAGTCGCCTGTCCCGTCAGGGTGGTCGTAATAGTGGATGTCTTCTCTCGTGGTTGTTTTGGTTTCTTCTTAAAAGATCCATTATCAAGGCTTTGAGACTGTCATACTCATTGTCTTCGTATCCGTCTTTTCAGAAGTGTCCGTCCTGCCTCAAGTCTATGAAGGCTAGATTCTTCCCCCACCCTTGCCATCTGTGTTCAGCTTGTAGGCTGTCCAACAAATGTGTTATTTGTGAAAAGTGGGGGGGGGATCTAACCTCTGAATTCTTCTCTTTACAGGCGAGGATGATGGCAGAGGAGGGGAAGAAACCAAAGAAGGACGGTAAGAAGAAGGCCTCGGAGAAGAGTGGTCTCGAGGCCTTCAAGAGTGAGTTGGTGAGTGAGATGCGCAGGACTTTGAAAGACCTGATGCCTGACATGCTTCGCGGCATGTTGCCTGGCACAGGTGTTTCAACTTCCTGCGCATCGACCTCGGTGCAGGTAGCCCCCGTCCCTGGATCATGGCCTATTAGCTCGTACAATGCGTTTAGTGATCCAGGGGCGGCCGTCTTGGACCCAGGCTTGATGTTCGCATCGCCTGGGGTGCCAGCGGCGCGAGAAGCATCAGGCGGGACCCGACCAACGGGCCTGACCACGATCACTCGCGGAGTAAACTCGTCATCTGCTTTTGAGCAGTCTCCTGGTCAGTCTGGGTTAGTTTTCCTTACTAATCCAGAGCCTAACTTTCCTGACCAGGAAGATGATGAGGACTACCTGCTCGGTCCACAGGTGGATCATGAAGACATGGATGTGAGCGCCTACACTCCTCTGTTGGGGAGCGTGAACGCTCGCACCTATGGCACTGTTCCCTCGGGAGCAGGTTTCATGGTTCAGCCTGTGGCCCGCTTTGGAGCAGACGGCCGGCCGTATAAGATTCCACGGTTGGACGTGGAATCTCACACGGACGTTCCGGGCCGCGCTGGTGTGTGTAACCCCCCTCGCACAAGCGCGGCCTTGGAGCTTGGTTTGCCTATGGAGAATGCTATGCTGGCCCTCGCGGGCCCGTATACGTTCCCTGGGCAGCCAGGTTCGTCTATAGCCTCCTCCTCGGCCATACCTGCGAATGCCATTGAGGATGACGAGGGCCCGTTGCTCGTCGGCAGTTCGCAGGTAGCCACGGATGAAGACTGGTCAGAGGCGTGTGCGTGGCTCCTCGCTGTAAGACCAGAGCTCACCGTGGACGAGACGGTCGCCGGTAACCCGCGGGCGTGGTTACAGGCGAAGCCGTTGGCCAGCACGGCTCTGTCTCTGCCGTATGCTGAACATATCTTAGATATGTTCACGGCGGCAGAGGAGTCGATCAGACCGAAAGGTCGCCTCGCGAAGGCCCCCCGCGAGGTAGCTAGGCGGTGTCGGGTTACTGCCAGTCAGTATGCTCGGTATGGCCTGGCGCCCAGACCGAGCGCAGATGACCGCACCGCTCTGGGCGAAGATACGCGGCCGGGTTCCCGGGCTGACACGGGAGCCTTGTGCTCGGGCGCTATGCGCTCGGCGAATGCCGCCTTGCGCGACACCGAGGAGAGCTCGCGAGCAGCGATCAGTGCGCTGTCGCATGTCTCTCAGCTGCTGTCGGGGGTGGTGGCAGCGTCGGTGCAGCAACATCCTAGTCCCGTGACAGTCCAACGAGCCATCCAGGATGGCATCAACCTGGCGTTGGACTGTCTGACTAGGTCGGTCACGAAGTCGCTGAGGACGAGGCGCACTTTTGCACTGGACAATTTGTGCCCGTCTCAGGAGCTCAAGTCGCGCTTGATGCAAGCGCCGATGGCGGGCCCTGGACTCTTTGGAGGTGAAGGTTGTCGGCACCTGCAGGAGACAGTGACTTTGGTGAACAACCAGAGGGCGCTGCGGGCACAGTTTGAAGTGCTGCGCAGGGAACACGTGCGTGTTCAGCCCTCGGCTGCTCGACAGCCGTACGCTCGTGGCGGGCCTGGCAGTGTCAGAGGCCAGCAGGCCGGCCGGTTTCAGAGACCGCGTCGGCTACGCCAGCAGCAGCGTGCTGTTGTGCGACAGCCGCCGCCTCAAGCGCAGCCTGCCAGGCAGCAGCCCGCGTACCGTGGTGCGCGTGGCGCTGGTCGCGGCGCGCGGGGAGCGGCGCGTGGTAACCGGGCCTGACGCAAGAAAATTTTTTCCGGTTATCACAAGTACCACTGGGGTGTTGCCACTCGTATCAGAGACACACCCACTTCTGAAGTTTATGGGCACCGCGTCAACCCTAGGTGCATCAGTGGGAGGTCGTTTGACTTGTCACATTCAGAAGTGGGCGCGGTTAATTCAGGACCGCTTAGTCTTGCAATGGCTTTCGCAGGGATACAGTCCAGATTGGATAAGAGGTCCGCCGTTGCATTTGTCTCTGGTACCGGTCTGGACTCAAGTTCCACGAGATCCAGACAAGCGGTTGTGCATAGAAGAGGAGATAGATTCTCTCGTTCTAAAAGAAGCAATTCAACCGGCGCAGGATTGCCCGGGCTTCTATTCAACCGTGTTTCTTGTGGCAAAGAACACCGGGGGGTGGAGACCAATTCTCAACCTCAAGCCTCTAAACAAGTTTTTAGACACTCCGACTTTCAAAATGGAAACAGTGAGATCGGTGTTGTTGGGGTTAGAGAAGGGGATGTGGACAGCATCTATAGATCTCAAGGATGCTTACTTCCACATTCCAATTGCAAGGAGGTTTCGTCGGTTCCTGAGATTTGCTTTTCAGGGACGCCAATGGGAATTCAAGGTTCTTCCATTCGGCATCTCGACGGCTCCAAGGGTCTTCACTCGTGTGGTACTTGCTATCACGGCATACCTCCGCAGGAGAAATATACCTGTTCACACTTACATAGACGACTGGTTGCTAAAAGCACACAACCCAGAAAGTTTGACAGCAAATCTGGAGATAGTCTTGGAAACTCTCACAGATTTAGGCTGGATGATCAACTTTCCGAAATCAGAGCTGACTCCATCCCAGAAGTTTGTTTACCTGGGTATGTTCTTCGATCTGGAGATAGGATATGTTTATCCGTCCCAGGAGAGAGTGGAAAGTTTCCTCTTGTGTATTCAGTTGGTGTGCAACAGTCGTTATATTCTAGCACGGGTCTATCTGAGAATGTTGGGTCTGATGGTTTCAATGGAACCGGTCATTCCTCAGGCGGCCTTACGCAGGCGGCCGATTCAGTTGTTTCTCATGACCCAGTGGACGCAGAGTTCAGGATCACTGGACTCGCGCATTCAAGTGTTGGACCCTCTCATTCATCACCTTCATTGGTGGATGGAGAGAGGAAATCTCCTGGCGGGGGTCATGCTGACCCCTCCCCACCCTCAAGTAACGATGTTTACGGATGCATCGATGGAGGGTTGGGGAGCTTGCCTGGAAGAAGCCACTATATCAGGGCTTTGGAATCTGGAACAGTCAAAGGAACATATCAACATGCTAGAACTGCGGGCTGTAGTTCTAGGCCTGGAACACTTCCTAGGGGAGGTGAAGGGAAAATTTGTGATGATACGTTCAGACAACTCTACAGTAGTGAGTTACATAAACCGCCAGGGCGGAACGAAGTCGCCCAGTCTCTGTATGATGACATGGAAGCTGCTTTGCTGGTGCATGGATCATATGATCACCTTGAAAGCAGTTCATATTCCGGGAAGGCTGAATCTGTTAGCAGACTCATTGAGCCGAAGGATGAGTATTCTGCCTACGGAATGGCAACTAAATCAATGTGTGGCGGATCACCTGTTCAATCATTGGGGAAAGCCCAACATAGATTTGTTCGCAATGAAGAAGAATGCGAAGATGACGACGTACGTTTCTCCGATTCCAGATCCAAGCGCTATCGCAATAGATGCGCTAGCTATCAGTTGGAAGAGAATGTATGCATACGCATACCCTCCAACAATCCTGATTCCAAGAGTCCTTCAGAAGATCAGACAAGAGGAATGCCAAGTGCTTCTGATCGCCCCGAATTGGCCAAGCCGATCATGGTTTACGGATCTGCTGGACCTTCTGGTTTGCAATCCGGTTCCTCTGCCGCTGATGGACGATATTATCTTCCAGGGCAAGACCCTTCACAACAATCCGTCAATGTTTCGATTGACTGCATGGATGTTGTCAAACAATCCGCAATTAAGGAGGGATTTTCTGAGCAAGCAGCCAATTTCATGGCCAGAGCCAGGAGGGGGTCAACCTCCAGAGCTTATAATTATAAAATCAACAGATTTGCAGAATGGTGCTCAAAGAGATGTATCAATCCGATGGAAGCATCTATTCAGGTAGTAGCTGATTTTCTATGTCACCTGTATGATACCTATAGTCTTCAACCTAATTCTGTTGCTGGATACAAATCAGCATTGATGACTGTTATCCCTTGCTTGGCAAAGAGGGGAAGTGATGAAGTAAGTGTTTTAAATACTCTTATTAAAGGTATGGGCAATCTCAGACCTAGAAATCCTCCACTGACACCGTCATGGAGTCTTTCTCTGGTTCTGCAGGTTTTGAGTGGTAAGCCTTTTGAACCACTTAGTGCTATATCTGTAAAATTATTGACACTTAAAACTGTATTTTTAGTGGCGGCGGCTTCAGCCAGACGCAGGAGTGAAATTCATGCCTTGTCTGCTGCGCCTGACCGTTATATAGTTACAGGTGAAGGCCTTAAGCTTCTACCTAGATTGAATTTCTTGGCTAAGAATCAATCTTTAAAGTATCCGGGTAAACCTATTATTTTACCTGCCTTAACCAGATATGATCCTGGGGCTAAAGTATGGTGTCCAGTCCGTGCTTTGAATAAGTACAAGAAAAGAACTCAGGTTTGGCGGACGGACCCATGTTCCCTATGGTTGTCATATATTGTACCCCATGGTAGGGCGTCAAGAGACACTATTTCCAGATGGATAGTGGAATGTATCCAATTCTGTCATAAGACAGCCACTGGAATACAGGTAGATAGAGCCAAGGCTCATAGTGTCCGTGGTGTGGTAACTTCCACGGCATTATTTAATGGTGTTTCGATTGAAGACATTATGTCAGTAGCCCAGTGGCACTGTGAGTCAAGTTTTACCGACCATTACCTTCGTGACACTTCTAACCCACTCGCCGTCTCAGTCCTCAGGAAATAAAATAGTTATGCAGAGGTTTATGTTTGTAAATAGTTTGCCTCCTCTGCTATTTGCAAATATCACATTTGTTGGTAGGGTATTCCTACTATTAGCTGGTACACTTCTCCTCTTCCGGTGGGGGAAGAGATGAGTGCCGCGTCCAAGACATCAAAGGTCAGTGGTTATGACCATTTTTTGATTTTCTGTCTTGGTGATGGTGTCATTTTATTTTTTAATATGGTGATGGTTGATGTCTCTTAATTGTGGTTTTTCAGAGAGTTTTTGAAATAGAAGCAATTCTTCTTTTTCCAATGTCTAGTAATACTTTCATTAAGTATTAGAGAACGTGCAAGTCATTTAGAGCAGCGTTTTTTCCTATACCTTCCTCAGAAAGAGGGGGGGGGGGGGGGGGGAGCGCATTTGCCTTTTGATCAATCTCTCTTCATCGGTCGATTATCCGATGCAAAATTCTATTCCTGGTTGTGGTTTCAGTCACAATTTCAGATGTTTTAAATCTCTTGAGAATTCAAAGAGCCTAGCCTCTTCGAGGGTGTGCGGGTTTTCAGGACCTTGCCTCCCTCCCACCAAAATTTACTTTCAAATTCTGGTTTTTATCAAGAGTGTTAGGGAGGTAAGTATGTTCTCATGATGTGAAATAAGTAAATTTATCAAATTTCTTTTTCACGAGTGAGATGACATACTTACCTCCCTAACAGGATCCCGGCCTCGCCACCCCACGGAGGCCTGGTCCTTTGGCTATTGAATAGTTGCTTCTAGGTCAGCCAATATTTAGTAACGGAAGTACCGGTGTGCGCATGCGCAGAGGGTGGTGTTTGTCATGTGCATGACTGTGTACTTCCACCTGCCCATTAGGGGCACCTAACTTTTTATAATTCTGAATATTATTGAATTTAGAGCCGATATACTAGTATATCAAGAGTGTTAGGGAGGTAAGTATGTCATCTCACTCGTGAAAAAGAAATTTGATAAATTTACTTATTTCACAAATGAAAGCATTAAAATTTGAGATCATACTCCTGACTGTATTTGTTCTCCAACATTGTTTCTCTGCAGCGATGGTGAGAAGAATGTGTCACCAGAAGGTTTGCTGTCTCTTCTATCATTCAGTATCGCCAGAGGACATGTCACCAGCATACTCACAGCACTAAAGTGTGCCATTGGTATGGAATAGCAAGGCTATAACTAACCAGGTCCATTTTGTCGTCTAGAAATCTGTTTCTAGACGAGCTATTAAAATCCCCAGATTATTTGGAAATCATCATCATCATCATCATCATCATCATCATCATCACCACCACCATATTATTATTATTATTATTATTATTATTATTATTATTATTATTATTATTATTATTATTTATTATTTATTATTATTATTAATATTATTATTTATTATTATTATTATTATTATTATTATTATTATTATTATTCAGAGAATGGAGAGCTAGCAGTTGAGTGTACTAATCTCATGCAGCAGTTGACTACAGTAAGGAATAAGTTCTGGGAAAGACATGGTGAGTTTATGCTAATGTTAGGAAACAGAATGACTGATTGGAGGAACCTGTCACTCAAGTTTATGACATCATATTTAATTATGTCACTTGTTAGCTGACTTCACAATCTTAATGACGTACCATATAGCTCCATTATGAAGATCAAAAAAGTTAGTCACTAACTAGTGTACGAATTCTATGTCTTTGATGAATTTATGATTTAATAACCATTCAGTTAAATATTTTGAAACTGATTTGACTTGGAGCTGGCTGTTGCTGCCATAGCCCCAGTCAAATTGGTTTCAAAATATTCTTCAGCTTAGCTGTATAATGAGCTGAAAATTAAGATTCTTGTAATCCAGGATTCAACGTATATAATTTAAAATTGGGTGGAGCTTGACTAGAAATTGGCACGACATAACTAGAAATGGGTGGAGCATAGCTGGAGATAGCTCACTCTGTTGACGAGGCATTTGATTATAGCTGCTATATGATTCCAGTTTATCCATCAATCATATGATGTCATAATAAACTGTGGCATGTAAGATGATGTCATAATCAATTATGTCATGAATGACGTAGCTAAGTTCGTCATGAATGCTTAATGGAGGATTACGGTTTATCCATCAATCGTATGATGTCATAATAAAGTATGTGGCCTATAGGATGATGTCATAATCAATTAGGTTATAAATGACATAGGTAAGTTCATCAAGAATACTTGATGGAGGGTTCCGGTTTATCCATCAATCATATGATGTCAGAAGCAACTACATAACGTGTAGGATGGCGTCAATCAGTTGCGTCATATGACGTAGTTATTTCTCCATGAACGCTTAATTAATGACGGACTAAGTTGTACGAATTGTATGTCCTTACTATTTAATAAACATTCTGTTGAATATTTTGAAACTAATTTGACTGGCCCAGTCAAATTAGTTTCAAAATATGCAACAGCTTACCTGTATAGTTTTCTGGAAAGTGATAGTCAGAGTTCAGAGATCAATTAATTACAGCCGTGCAAAGCGTTGGGTGGAGCTTAGCTAGAGATGGGCGGGGCACAGATAAAACTTGATTTGTCCATTATGACATTACTTTGCTAAGTCTTTAATGCTAAGATTTTCTTCTCCAGTCATCTTGTGATATCAACATCTGCAGACCAAGATACGAACAATTTAGAAAATGTACCACTAGAAAACTGGTGGAACTCCTGGTCTGCAAATAGGCTCTTTCTATGAGAAACTATCAGTTTTCTTAATCGTCAGTGAGGTGTTCTAACCATTCACTGTTTGTGTTTGTGTTTAGGTGGACAGTTACAGCTTTCTGTAGCTGGATGTGACGGTGGACAGTCAGACAATAACACTAAACCAGAGAATGTCCTCACTGATTGGGATGCTAAAAAGACTGAAGGTAGCTTCTTAGGTGTTAGCAAATTCTTCTTATATTTATCACAGCTCATATTTTAAACCTCTGATAAATTCATAATAGATAGATTTCCAAATATAGCTGGGAGTATTTATTTATAAATTGCAATTCAAAACTACGTGATGGGCTTAAAATTATATATGAGTGATTTTCAATAGGGGTTAGTTATGTAAAAATTAGAAATGACGTGCTTGTCATATTACAGAGGTATATGTATTTTATATTTCACTTCAAGAGATACTTACCTCCTAAACACTATGATATTCCCAAAATATCCACATACACTCAATAATCCCCCAGATTTTAAAAAGTACGGTGCCCCTACTGGGCACGGAGCAAGATGACGGCCGAGCGGATACCGGCCCCACCTCCGAGCATGCGCCGACTGACACTTCCTTCTCCTAATTTACTGACATTATAAATACATGCCTTTCTAGTTGCCAAGCTAGTTCTGGTTTTTGTGACTCAATATCTGAATAATTTTGGTTATTAATCATGTCTGGATGTGCTAGAACACCAAATGCAGTGCTAGGACCACGCTATCAGGTGTTTTTAATTAATATTTTGTCTAAATTTCGCCGGTGTTTTGCATTGTTAGTTGTTTCCGGGATTCTTTTTAGACATATTTAGCGCCATACAAACTGGTAAAATTATATGTTGGTGCCTTGAATTTCTTGTCTCCTTCTTTTTGTGTCCACAGGTACTTGTAATGGACTGAAAGGTTTTTGCAGAGGTTCTTTTCACCATTCACTCCCTTCCTATTAGAAATGTTTATGCCTGGAGAGTCGAGAGCTACCTATGAGTTAAGCTTCTCTCTCTTATCCCATGGTCCCTTTTATTTATATGGTGGAGAGGCATGTGAAGTGGTGGATTGATCAAGAGTCATGGTACTATGCCTATGCTAAAGATGCAGGTACTCGAGCTATAAAAGAATATGGCACTGTTATATAGTTGAAATTATTTTTAAATTTGCTGCCAACTACTTTTTATTTGTTTCTCTGTTGATTTGCATGGGTTATTACTAACATAACATAACATAACAAGTATACAGCTTACTGTAATCATTACTTATGTTTCATGCACTTGTGCGTTGAATACTATTCATTCTTTACACCTGGTTGAATGGTTACTCTTACTGATTATCTTGCTTGGATATATTTAAGATATGATGTCATTATCAGCCATATGCTTATTGTCAATATTTACATTATGTATCAGGCTGTATTATCTTAGCAATGTTCTTAGTAATAGTATGGTTTATTAAAAAAAAATATTAAATATAAGAATCTGTTGCTCACTGTTATTCAGTTTTTAGCCTATGACTAAAACTCTCTTTGTCTTCGTATTATAATTTGTTCAGAGTTTAAGTGGGTTTGCTCCTGTGGGAGGTTTTGTCATGTCCAAGTATGCTCCCCATGTTTGCTTTAGATGCAGTTCTTGTGGTCCCATCATTAAATGTGATGTTTGTAAAGACGTGGAGTTGGGCGCTGACTTATTCTCTGAATCTGTTTTATTACAGGCAAAGGACAGGGGTTGTGTTGATTAGCGTCTCAAGAAAGAATGCGAGGGTGTAAGTGGTGGAAAGGGTAAGAGGAAGGCCTTCATGTCCATGTATATGGAGGCTTTTCGTTTTGAAATGAGTGGGGAGATGAAGAGGACAATTAAGGTCCTGTTGCCAGAGTTGCTTCACAGTATGCTTCCTGGTCCAGGTTATTTGTTGCCTTCTTATGTTGCCCCAAGCAGATAGTCCCCGCCTCTGATTCGCGTTTCTGTCGAGTTCCGTTGTCCGTTCGTGAATCAATGGTGCCTCCAGTAGATCTCGTTGGATCCAGGAGCAACCCAAAATTATTCTGGCAGCAGGCTTTGCCGCATTGGTAGATCTAAATGATAATGGCAGCAGGCGTTGCCATGCCGGCAGATCATGGGCCAGGCACGCTGGACCCACGGTTTTCACATCATGAGAACATACTTACCTCCCCAACAGTCTTGATATACTAGTATATCGGCTCACAATTCAATAATATTCAGAATTATAAAAAGTTAGGTGCCCCTACTGGGCAGGTGGAATGTACACAGTCATGCACATGTCAAGATTCAAGATTCAAAATTATTTATTTTCATATAACACATAGATTTTACATTTACACAACAGGCAGTCCACCAAAGGCTGAGCCTATACAGCGGTGGACCCCTTACATTTAACATATAATAAACATATAATTCAGTGATAGTTGGATCATGGGTGAAGATAATATAATATTTACCTATAAGACAATAGACAATTAACACATACACACATGCACGCACACACGCACACATGGGAATGGGGAAGACACATGCATATCTTGTTTACAATATTATTATTATTATTATTATTATTATTATTATTATTATTATTGTTGTCATATATAGCAATACGGCCTAATTTGTATCAAACATTTCTTGGTGCATTATTATTATTATTATTATTATTATTATTTTCATATATAACAATACGGCCTAATTTGTATCAACATTTCATGGTGCATTATTATTATTATTATTATTATTAATATTATTGTTATACACAACTGCATCATCCACATCAACAATTACGGATGCATTATTATTATTGCAGATGTGTATTTTACATTCTAGTTGTCCTGGCAACTGGGTACATACTTGTTTTTGTACTGCCATGGTGGTGACTTCTGCATTCATGTCATTGGTTTGGATTTTTAGTATCTTTCTAAGATTATTTTTTCAATATTTTGTTTAAAAGAGCTTTGTGTAAGAATTTGTGTGCGTATATATATATCTGTGTTGTTCCAGAATTGTATTGCCTGGTGGGATGGTTTTTGTGTAGCTGTCATTGTTCTGTAATAGGTTTGGTGTAAGTTATTCTTAGTTCATGTGTTGTGCGAGTATATCGGAGTTGTTCCTAAAAAGGTTTGATAATGAGGAGGGTAGATTGCTATTATGGTAGTCCCTTAAGATAGTGTATAGTTGGACAGCTCCAATGTCTTCAAGTTTTAGCATTTTTTCGGCTTTAAAGACATCCTGGCCCTCTGCTGGCTGTGCGAATAATTTGATTGCCTGCTTTTGTAGTCATTTTAGATGTGCTAGTTTAGTTTTATGCGTGTTAGTCAGATAGACGCCGAGAAATTTGACATATTGTGCTTCGTGAATTTCTTGATTATTTACATGCATTTTGGGGAGAGCTTTTTTTTTAAAATTCTTATATTTTGTGAAAAGTATATAGTTAGTTTTATCGACATTCAGAGATAATTTATTCACTTTAAACCAGTCTATGATTGTTTTTCATTTCATTATTTACATACTTGTATACAGTGTCTATGTCCTTGTGGCTACAAAAGGCATTGGTATTGGTAGATCCCACCTCTGCGCATGTGCATACTGGTACTTCCATTTTCTAATATATTGGCTTATAAGCAACATTGAAAACAATTTCAAGCTCTATTTTGTAGAGTTTTCAATCATTTCTTTCATCCATTTTCACTATGGCTGAATCTAAAGCATCAGAGGAGTCTGCCTCATCATCCAATAAAGTGATATTGTTCCATATATTATTTTAGACCTGTAACATTTTTACGTTACAGGTTTTCGTTCACGGGCGACCTGGCATTAGTACGTTTTTAGGCATTGGGAATCTTCTTTCTTCTTTTCGATCGCTCGTATCACACTTGGAGAGCCGTACTCAAGATGAAATCTGTGGTTTTCTGCAGTTCTTCCACAGGCCCAAACAGCTTTTCAAGAAAAGAGGTTGACAAAGGCCAGATCTCTTCTCTCAGCAGCTGATATGTACTGCAACATTGAAGTATGTGCTCTGTGGTCTGTTCTGCTTCTCCACAAGGACAAGCGGGCGATGTCGTAAGGTGGAACCGCCTGTACATGTGTTGGTTTAGTCTGTTATGTCCAGTTCTGAGACGAAAAATGGTCACTTGCTCTGGCCTCGAGAGATGATGATAGGCATCTTCTGATTGAGGTGTTCTATAGAGTGACTTGATGATAGTCTTCATCTCTGTATGTGTAACCATGTTTTCTGTCTGATTCTCTTCTGCACCCACCTTTGCCATCTTGTCTGCTTCCTCATTTCCTTGGACTCCACAGTGTGAGGGGATCCACTGCAATGCTATCCGAAAGCATTTGATGGTTTGTAGTGTTTCTTCAAGTTGTGGCAGCTTACCGTTGGTGATAGCCTCAAGGACGGAGCGGGCATCAGATAAAAAGACAATCTGTGCAATAGGGTCTGCCGTTCTGCTGATGGTATTAGCTGCATGGACCAGTGCTTCGACTTCAGCTCTGTAGTTTGTGCAGTGTTTGCCTGTCAGTATTGCAGCTGACTCATGTTGTCCGTTTGGATACTGTATGTGCAGTCCGGCACCTCCGCTCCTAATTGCATCTTTGGCTGATCTATCTGTGTAGATCCCTATCCATGTCTCCTGAGGGTACATTTCTTCCAGCATGGCTAGGGTCAGGGCCTTCTTGCTCACATCACTGTGTTCGTCTTTGGTTGTGAGTTGAGGTACTGTGGTGCGAATAGCTATGCTCTCTAGTTTGTTTCCCCAGGGTGGAGGATCAAGGGTGTGGTTTGGGTCTTCTATTTGTGCTGGCAACATTTCTTGGTGTTTCCTTTGAAGTGCTTTTGTCTCTTTCACAAAACTTGATCTTTTAAGTCTTCCAGATGACAGCTGTGCTTGCCTGATCTTCATCGGGTGGTTGTTGAACGATTTGAACTTTGCAGCTTGGATCAGTGCTTTGCATTCCCTTCCTTTATTAAGTGGGGGGGATGCCTGCTGTCTGCTCCATTTTTTCTATTGGTGTTGATCGCATTCCACCAGTGATGATGCGCAGTGCCTGGTTTTGTACTCTGTCGAGGTTCTGTTGATGAGATTTAGCTGCTGTCATCCATGAGCTGGATCCATACTCAAGGTGTGGTCGTACGGCACCTAGGTAGATGGTCTTGAGGATCCTTTCATTGGCACCCCACTTTGTTCCTGCCAGCTTACTCATGATGTTTAGCTTTCTTCTGGCCTTTGCCTCTGCGTTCTGGATGTGCTCCTTCCATGTCAATCTTCTGTCATAGGTGACTCCCAGGTATGTCTGCTGGTCCTCGTACTCGAGAGGAGTACCGCCCAGTGTCAGATTGCCAACCTTGTTTTTGGTGGACAATGAATGACACTTGGAGGCGTTGGGAATTGTGGTTAAATTATCCCAGCGGCTAAATTCTACTAATCCCTTGTGTCTTTGTGTCCACAGGCTCATCTTATGATGATAGAGCTGTAGGTTCATCACGTCTCTTTTCTGACTTATCATATGATTAGTCTACGGGTCAAGGGATATAAAACGAAAAATATCTCCCTCTTGTCCCATCCCCTTCATCAGACTCAACAGATTCGGTGGATGGTATGGATCTGATTTCTGCACATGAGGATGGTTTATTAGTTATAGCACCAAATTATTTGAAATTTGTATCAATTTTTGCTGCCGTCTTTATTGCACTGTATTCTCTTTTGTGGTTGTGCATGGGTTCTCAGATATATAATTATAGTATTATATTATTCTTGAGTGATGAATGTATGTAGTCCTAGGTATTTCTTACATTCATAATCTGATATCTCCTCCCCTTGAAGGGGCTTTTGCATTGAGGTTTGATGTCATAATCAGCCAGATTTTTCCCTTTTCCTTAACGTCATAATCTTGTTTTTTAGTAGACTCTTGATGTCATTATCATTTTATATTATGAATGTGTAGAGATAACTGGGTGTCAGGATCAGTCACTCATCTTTTCTAACATTCTCATGTTATCCCTGGCTGTGTTTTTATTCCTTATTTTTTTATGACGACATCTGTCCCTTCGGGGTTGTCGGTAATAAAAGTGGTTGTCTTCTCTCTCTCTCGAGTTTTTTTCTTTATTTCTTTAACAAAATTAACAAACTAAAATACTCAATCGCTTCGTATGTCTACCTTTCAGAAGTCATCATGTCCATCTTGTTTGAAGCATCTTAAGGCTAGATTCTTCCCCCCACCTCTGCCCATCTTGTACCGGTTGTAGGCTATCTAACAATGTGTTATTTGTTAAGGAGGGGGGGGGGGGGGGTGTGTGGAATCTAACCTCTGAATTCTACTGTTCACAGGCGAAGATGATGGTGGATGACGGCAAGAGGGTGAGGAAGGAGGAGAAGGGTAAGAAGAAGGCCTCAGAGAAGGGTGAGCTGGAGGCCTTCAAGGTAGAGTTAGTGAGTGAGATATGCAGGACCGTGAAGGACCTGGTGCCTAACATGCTTCGCGGCATGTTGCCGGGCACAGGTGTTTCAACTTTCTGCACATCGACCTCAGTGCAGGTGGCCCCCGTCCCTGGATAATGCCCTCCTAGTTCGGACAAAGCTTTGAGTGATCCAGGGGCAGCCGACTTGGACCCAGGCTTGATGTTCGCATCGCCTGGTGATCCAGCGGTGTGAGTAGCATCAGGCGGGACCCGACCAGCGGGCGTGACCACGATCACTCGCGGAGTACCCTTGTCATCTGCCTACGGGCCTTCTCCTGGTCAGTCTGGGTTAGCTCGCTTTGCTAACCCAGAGTCTAACTTTCCTGACCAGAAAGATGACGAAGACTACCTGCTCAGCCCACGGGACGAACATGAAGCCATGGATGCGAGCGTTTACACTCCCCTTATGGGGAGTGCGACCACTCACCCATATGGTACCGTTCCCTCGGGAGCGGGTTTCATGATTCAATCTGTGGGCCGATTCAGAGCGGATGGCCACCCATATAAGATGCCACGCTTAGCCGAGGAATCTTATACAGACGACCTGGAGTGCGCTGGTTTGGCTTATGCCCCTCACACAAGCATGGTCGCGGTGCGCGGCCTGCCCGTGGAGAATGTCATGCCGGCCCTCGTGGGCCCGTATGCATTCCCCGGGCAGTCGGGTACGTCTGTAGCCGCCTCCATGGCCCCACTGTCGAATTCGTGGATGAAACGGCTGCCAGTAGCCCGCGGACGTGGTTACAGGCTAAGCCATTGGCCACCGCGGCTCAATCTCTGCCATATGCAGAGCATATCGTAGATACGTTCGCTGCGGCAGAGGAGTCGATTAGACCAAAAGATCTCTCAGCTGCTATCAGGGGTAGAGGAGGACGAGGCGCACGTTTGCATTGGACAACCTGTGCCCGTCCCGAGAGCTCAAGTCACGCTTATTGCAAGTGCCGATGGCGGACCCTGGTCTGTTTGGAGGTGAGGGTTGCCGGCACCTCCAGGAGACAGTGAGCTTGGTCAACAACCAGAGGGCGCTGCGCGCACAATTTAAAGAGTTGCGCAGAGAACAGCCTTCGGCTGTTCGGCAGCAGTACACTCGTGACGGTGCTGGCAGTGTCAGAGGTCAGCAGGCCGGCCGGGTTCAGAAACCTCGCCGGCCGCGCCAGCAGCAGTGTGCTGCTGTATGTCAGCTAGCGCTCCAAGCGCAGCCAGCCAGGCAGCAGCCCGCCCACTGAGGTGCACGTGGTGCTGGGTGCTGTGCGTGGTAACCGGGCCTGATGGCCTAAAAGAATTTTCTGTTACCACAGGTACCACTCTGGTGTTGTCACATGTACCAGAGACACACCCACTTCTAAAATTTATGTGCACCCCGCTAACTTTAGATGCACCAGTGGGAGGTCGATTGAATTTGCACATTCAGGAGTGGGAGCGGTTAATTCAGGACCGCTTAGTCTTGCAATGGCTTTCATGCGGATACAGTCCAGAGTGGATAATAGGTCCGCCATTGCATCTGTCTCTGGTACTGGTCTGGACTCAAATTCCAAGAGATCCAGACAAGCGGTTGTGCCTAGAAGTGGAGATAGAATCTCTAATTCTAAAAGAAGCAATTCAACCATGCCTACAGAATGGCAACTAAATCAATGTGCGACGGATCATCTGTTCAATCATTGGGGAAAACCCAACATAGATTTATTCGCAATGAAGAAGAATGCGAAGATGATGACGTACGTTTCTCCGATTCCAGATCCAAGCGCTGTCGCAATAGATACGCTAGCTATCAGTTGGACTGTATGCATACGCATACCCTTCAACAATCCTGATTCCAAGGATTCTTCAGAAAATCAAACAGGGGGAATGCCAAGTGCTTCTGATCACCCCGACTTAGCCAAGCCGATCATGGTTTACGGATCTGCTGGACCTTCTGGTCTACAATCCGGTTCCTCTGCCTCTGATGGACAATATTATCTTCCAGGGCAAGACCCTTCACAACAATCCGTCAATGTTTCAATTGACTGCATGGATGTTGTCAAAAAATCCGCAATTAAGGAGGACTTTTCTGAGCAAGCAGCCAATTTCATGGCCAGAGCCAGAAGGGGGTCAACCCCCAGAGCATATAATTATAAAATCAACAGATTTGCAGAATGGTGCTCAAAGAGATGTATCAATCCAATGGATGCATCTATTCAGGTAGTAGCTGATTTTCTCTCACCTGTATGATGCCTATAGTCTTAAGCCTAATTCTCTTGCTGGATATAAATCAGCATTAAGGACTGTTATCCCTTGCTTGGCAAAGAGGGGAAGTGATGAAGTATGTGTTCTAAATACTCTTATCAAAGGTATGGGCAATCTTAGACCGAGAAATCCTCCACAGACACCATCATGGAGTCTTTCTCTGGTTCTTCAAGTTTTGAGTGATAAACCTTTTGAACCTCTTAGTACTATTTCTATAAAATTATCAACACTTAAAACTGTATTTTTAGTTGCGGCAGCATCAGCCAGACGCAGGAGTGAAATTCATGCCTTGTCTGCTGGCCCTAACCATTATATAGCTACAGGTGATGGCCTTAAGCTTCTACCGAGATTGAATTTCTTGGCTAAGAATCAATCTTTAAAATATCTGTGTCAACCTATTATTTTACCTGCCTTAACCAGATATGATCCTGGTGCTAAAGCATGGTGTCCTGTCCATGCCTTAAATAAGTATAAAAGAAGGACTCAGGTTTGGCGGACAGACCCATGCTCCCTATGGTTGTCATATATTGAACCCCATGGTGGGTCGTCAAGAGACACTATTACCAGATGGATAGTAGAATGCATTCATTTTGTCATAAGACAGTCACTGGAAAACAAGTAGATAGAGCCAAGGCTCATAGTGTCCATGGTGTGGTAACTTCCACAGCATTATTTAATGGTGTTTCTGTTGAAGACATTATGTCAGTAGACCAGTGGCACTGTGAATCGAGTTTTACCAACCATTACCACTGTGACACTTCCAACCCGCTCGACGTCTCAGTCCTTAGAGATATTTATTTGTAATTAGTTTTCCTCCTCTGCTATTTACAAATATCACATTTGTTAGTAGGGGATCCCTACTATTTTCTGGTAACATTCTCTTCATCCGTATGGGGGAAGAGGTGATTTCCGCGCACAAGACATCAGAGGTCAGTATAGGTGACCATTTTTGTTTTTTGTCTTGTTGTGTCATGTTATTATTTAATATGGTGATGGTTAATGTCTCTTAACTGTGGTCATTTCAGAGAGCTTCTCTGAAAATGAAACAATTCTTCTTTTTCCAATGTCTAGTAATATTTTTTTCAAATATTAGAGAACGTGCTAGTCATTTAGAGCAGCGTTTTTTCCTAACCTTCCTTAGAGAGATGGGGTGGCGTGCGAGCGCATTTGCCTTTAGATCAATCTCTCTTTTTTCGGTCGATTATCCGTTGCAAAATTCTATCCTGGTTGTGTTTTCAAACACAATTTCAGATGTTTTAAATCTCTTGAAAATCCAAAGAGCTAGTCTCTTCGAGGGTGAACTGGTTTTAGGACCTTACCTCCCTCCCGCCAACTTTACTTTCAAATTCTGGCTTTTATCAAGAGTGTTAGGGAGGTAAGTATGTTCTCATGATGTGAAATAAGAAAATTTATCAAATTTCTTTTTCACAAGTGAGATGACATACATACCTCCCTAACAGGATCCTGGCCTATACCCCATGGAGGCCTAGTTATTTGAATAGTTGCTTCTATGTCAGCCAATATTTAGTAACGGATGTACCAGTATGCGCATGCGCAGAGGTGGGGTCTGACATGTGCATGAATGTGTACATTCCACCTGCCCAGTAGGGGCACCTAACTTTTATAATTCTGAATATTATAGAATTTAGAGCCGATATACTAGTATATCAAGAGTGTTAGGGAGGTAAGTATGTCATCTCACTCGTGAAAAATGAAATTTGATAAATTTTCTTATTCCGCTTATCAGATTCCCTCTTACAGTACTTTCCCTGGCCAGTCTGGGTTAGCGCTCTGCTAAACCAGGAGTAACCTTTCTGGCCAGGAGAAAGATGACTATCTGCTGGGTTTTCCTGATCAGTGCTGCCGATAGCCGCCCTTTCCGCATTCCACGGATTGCCGATGGATGTGGTGGGGTTGGCCTGGATCTTGGTGGTGGATTTTTTTTATACCATCGATGCCATGGATCCGACTGTACATACCAACCCTCATGGGCTTGTATGATGCGGCCGGTGTAGAAGAAAATCATCTGTTTCGGCCGCCAGTACGCTTGCGAGTGATACCACCGATATAGATACTCTAGATACCTAAGATGACTCGCAAGCATGCACAAAGGATCGGCTTTACGCTATGCCAGTGAAAGCTGGTAATCTTTAGACTAGACATTGTGGAACCGTGGTCTAGCCAATGGGACCAGTGCCCATAGTTAGCAGGAATCAGCGATGAGCGCTTTCCATGTCTGCCTAGTGTTAGCTGAACATATCTTGCATATGTTTACAGCGGCCGAGACGCCTATTTGTCGATATTAATGGCCGTCTGTCATATACCCCTTAGTAGTGCTCTGGATGTTTTCAGCGCCCGATAGACCTATTTGTCAATATTAACTGGGCTTAGGCCTCGAAGTGTTGGCCACAGTTATAGAGATACTATGGAAATCTATTGGTGGCCACGTAGATGTTTCCGCGGCCGATAGTCCTGTTTGTGGATATTAACCTCTGCCTGGCAAATGCCCCGAAGAGGTGACCAAGCGCTGCCGTATTGTCGCTATCCAGTGCCAACAATACGGTGTACCCATCCAAAGAAATATAGAGTGAATATAGTACATTTCTATGGTTGTACCTAAGCCGAGCACGGATGACCGTGCTGCGCTAGGCGATAATAGGCAACCAGGTTCCTGTGCAGACACGGGAGCGCTGTGCTCGGGAGCTCCAAGGAGCGTCAATTCCGCATTTCGCGATTCAGAAGACGGCCGCTATGGTAGCACTCTCGCGTGTCTAACCTTATAATGGTGTGGTAACACGATTTAGTGTTGGCTTCTGCGTCACATCAGCCGAGACCGTCTCAGTTCAGGGCCATGGTTTTTACCTTGCTCTGGGACTGTATGACGCAGGCTGTTATTATATAAACACCTCCAACAGACGATCTCTACAGTAGACAGTTTAGTGAAGTGCACAGGGCCACTCCGGCCACAGCGCTCACTCATCCAGCGCAGCCAGCCTGCGTGGCACTGGAAGATGCGTGAGGGGATCTGATCGTGGGCAGCGTTCCTGACGGGTCATACCCTACAGGAGCCACTCCAGTGCTATCAGATCCAGAGACAGCGCCGCTCTCGCTTTACTCACGTCCACCTCTCCCTAGGTGGACCTGTGGGAGGTCATTTGGCCTTCCACAAGCAAGAGTGGGTACGGTTAACCCAGAACCTCTAAGTCTGGCGATGGCTTTCAGCCGGGTACCAGCCCGACTGGTCAACAAGTCCACCATCACAGCTGTCTCTGATACTGATCTGGACTCATAATTAGAGAAATGCAGATCAACGGTTGTGTATTGAAAGTTCTCTCATACAAAGGAGAAATTTAGCCAGCACAAAATTGTCCTGTCTTTTATTCAACCTTGTCTCTGGTGACGAAAAGCGCTGGGGGTGGAAGCCAATTCTCAACCTCATGCCATTGATTGAACAAGTTCATACACACTGAGTTTTCAAGATGGAAACAATCAAAACGGTATTGGCAGGGTTAGAGAGGGTAATGTGGACAACATCAATAGATCTGAAAGTTGCATATTTCCACATTCCAATTGCGAGGAGTTTTTACACTGGTTTTCTGAAATTGGCTTTTCAGGGCTGTCAATGGGAATTCAGAGTTCTTCCCTTTGAATTTTCAACTGCTCCTCGGGTCTTCACCCGGGTGGTTCTTGCTATCACAGCATACCTCCGCAGGAGAAGCATAGCAGTCCACTCACACATAAATGACTGGCTATTTTAGGCACACAATCAGGGAATTTGATCAGCAAATCTGGAAATATTTTTGAAAACTCAGATTTAGGCTGGATGTTAAAATTTCAAAAGTCAGAGCTGACTCCATCCCAGAAGTTTGTTTACCTGGACATGTTCTTTGATCTGGAGATCGGCTATGTTTACTCATCTCAGGAGAGAGTACAGGTACTCATCTCAGTCATTCAGTCAGTGTGCAACAGATGCTATGAAAAGAGAAAATCTAGCGGGGGTGACGCTCACCCCTACCCACCCTCAAATAACGATGTATACGGATGCATCTATAGAGGGATGGGGAGCTTGCCTAGAAGAAGCCACATTATCAGGGCTTTGGAATCTGGACCAGTCACAAGAACATATCAATCTACTGGAATTACGAGCAGTAATCCAGGTCCTGAAACATTTCTTAGAGATAATTCTTGGGAAGATAGTTCTGGTTCGACTCATCAGTAGTGACTTACATAAACCGCCAGGGCGGAACGAAGTCTCCCAGTCTCTGTATGATGACATGGAAACTGCTTTGCTAGTGTCTAGATCATGTGATCACCTTGAAAGCAGTTCATATTCCGGGAAGGTTAAATCTGTTAGCAGACTCATTGAGTCGAAGGATGAGTATTTTACCTACAGAATGGCAATTAAATCAATGTATGGCGGATTGTGTGTTCATCCGCCGGAGATGACCCAACACAGATTTATTCGTAACATTGTATGCGAAGATGACGACGTATGTCTCCGATTCCAGATCTGAGCGCTATCGCAAATGATGCGCTAACTATCAGCTGGGTGGAATTGTTTACATTTACATACCTGCCAGCAATCCTGTTTTCCCAAAAATCCTTCAGGAAATCAAGCATGAGGAGTGCCAAGTGCTTCCGATCAGCCCAAATTGACCAAGCCGATCATGGCACACGGATCTGCTGGATCTTCTGGTCTGCAATCCGGTTCCTCTGCATCTAATGGACAATATTATCTTCCAGGGCAAGGCCATTGACAACATCCATCAATTTTCAAATTGACTGCGTGGATGTTGTCAAGGAATCCGCAACTAAGGAGGGCTTTTCTGAGCAAGCAGCCATGTTTATGGCAAAAGCCAGAACGGGGTCAACCTCCAGAGCATATAATCATAAAAATCATCAGATTTGCGAACTGGTGCTGAGAAAGATGTATTAATCCAATGGATACATCTATTCAGGTAATATCCGTTTCCTCTGTCTCCTGTATGATGCCTATAGCCTCAAGCCTAACTCTATTGCTGGTTTCTAGTCAGCTTTAATGACAGCTATCCCTTGCTTGGCTGTTAGGGGAAGTGATGAAGTATGTTCATTAAATACTTTAATTAAAGGCTTGGGTAATCTAAGACTGAGAAATCCTCCAGCGATTCCATCATGGAGTTTATCTCTAGTGCTTCAAGTTCTGATAAACCCTTTGGACCACTAATTTCCATTTTCAACGAAAATGTTGACACTTAATCTATTTTTTTATTGCTGCAGCCTCTGCAAGGCGTAGAAGTGAAATTCATGTCTTCTGCAGAGCCAGACCATTTGTGGTTACATGGGAAGGCCTCAGGCTTCTAACTAGGGTTAATTTCATGGCAAAGATTCAGTCATTGAAATACTAAGGTCATCCGATTGTTTTACCAGCTTTAACTAGATATGATTCTAGTTCAAAGGTATGGTGTCCAGCCCGTGCACTTAACCGGTACAAGCATCGTACCCAGGAGTGGAGGACGGACCCTAGTTCATTATGGTTGTCTTATATTGAACCCCACGGCCGGGCATCAAAAGACACTATTTCTCAGTGGATTGTGGAATGTATCCAGTTTTGCCACAAATCTGCCACTGGTAAGCAGGTTGACATGGCCAAGGCTCACCGTGTCTGAGGCATAGTGGCTTCCACTGCCCTGTTTAATGGGGTTCCGGTGGATGACATTGTCAGTAGCCCAGTGGCACTGTGTGTCGAGCTTTACTGACCATTATCTCCGTGTGACACCACCAATCCTCACGTTATCGATTCTAAAAAAGATAATCAGGTGAATTTTTTCTAAATATGGCTTTCTCACTGTTTTTAAACAGTTTATTTAATTATGGAAACAACCACTTTTGTATTGTTTTCATTCTTCCCGGAGGGGATGATGATTTCCAAGTCAAAGATTTACTAGGTAAGTCTTGTGGCTTGTGTTGTTTCCATAATTATGTCACGTTACCTGTTCTATTATGGTGATGGGTCGTGTAATTTTATGGTTTTCTCATGAGAGTTTACGAAATGAAGCATTTCATTCAATGTCATTTAGTACTATAGCATTTGATTAAAAGTTGTACAAGACCAATGCTTGTTGAAAATCACTTGTATATAATTTTAGACCTATCGCGTAGTTTTGAATTACACTTCATGAACACAAGGCCTATGCTAACAAATTGACTAACTCTGCACATGTGTACAGCCGGCTGGTAAATGGTCGAGCCAAAAGAGGACGTTGTACTTTTATATGAGAATTTCCAGCCAGCCAGACAATAGATTAAATAATGGATTTATGAGAAACACACTTGTGTCAATAGTGCCTCACAGCACTGAACATGAAACTGACATCTATTAACAATTTAATGGTTAAAACTTCCTTGCCCAGTAGATATCCATTTGCAGGACAAGAGAAGACTATTTTTTGTCAATTGATGTCTGCATTTTATAAAAATAGCTTTCTATTTTCCTGCAAATAGGGTCAAGTTCGACTCCTAGCCATAGTTAGCTATAGCTAATTAGAGTACCAGTCGAACTTCAAATAGTTAACTAGCTAGTCAACTATAGTCAACCGAGCACCCGACCTCGGTTCAGATGGTTAGTCCGATATATGCATAAATTTCAAAATGGCGGACACTGATCGCTTGCCACAAATAAATGCATATAAAAGTGTAAATATTTCGCTAAATAACTTAGATTTGATGAAATTATGCTTTCCCATTGTATGTCAATGTTCCCAAGCCCATATTCCTTCCCACTTTATGCCATATGGATGCTTTTTGACGTCTTAGCGGACAAAAATAACCCATTTTCGTAGGTCATCCAAACAGACGACAGAAAGGGTTAATGGAGACTGGTACCCGGCTCCAAATCTTCTGCAATAGTAATTCAATAGGGAACCGGGTACCAACGAACTATAGTCGACTACGATCAAGTTCGACTGAGTATAGCAACTGCGCATGATCAGTAAACCATGAAACTGACTATGGTTAGCGAGTCGAACTTGACCTATATATTTCTTGTGACCTGTGCGGGGTTAATGCTCGAGAAAATAAAATTCTTTGCTTAATCAATGTCCATTTGCAGGCAAAGAGAAGGCTATTCTTTGAAAACTTACCACTGGAATGACTAGCTTGATAGCCGAGTGAGTCATTCCATTGCTAGATGCAAAACCTGTGCAGATGGAAGTAATTTGAGAATTTGCAAAGATTTTGCTGTAAGTTTGTGTTCAGGTTCTTCAGCCTCAGGCCTGAAAATAGTAATACTGTCTGTTGCCAGTTTGTGCATGTTTCTGTTTCTTTATTTAAGTTTACACAAGCAAAGATGGTAAGACTCTAGTGAACATGTTCTTTGAGTGTCCAGGATACCTCCAGCTGACCAAGATCAGAATAAAGGTACTTACAGCTTACTATATGCCGCCAAAACCTGTCTATAGCGGACACACGTGCAATTGGTGTGGGATGGGAGATGCTGGTTGCTCTATGGCCTAGTTTAGGCTAAAAATCTTGTAGCTACACTCGGGTAATTGAGCTAGTGTTGAGTAGATGTACCACATGTTTAAAGTCCATTTATTTCATTGCATGCATATGACTTACTCGACTAACACTGCTCATTGCTGGGTGGGCTTGCCTAGGTACCCAAATATGAACTATGGCCATTTAGTTACTACTCTAGTAACATGTGTAACTACTATACTAAGGGCCTGACACATGTGTGGACTAGGGCTGTTCGGTTATGGAATAAAATAATTGATTATGATATCTGGAAAATAATCAATTTAATTGGATAATCGATTATTTAATCTTTACACTGTGGAAGTAGCGACTACGTAGTGAGTGAGGGAAGGAGAGGGGTGTGGGGGGGGGAGAGAGATTATAGCTTTCTTAAAATTAATAATAAATAAATTGCTAAAAATGCCAGAGTTTCTATAAAAATAACTTATACGCAATTTCATAAATTGTTTCCTGGTTAGGTTTAGATTACCTCAACTAAGTAGGCCTATGAAAAGACTGCAAGAAGTTCAATAGGACAGGCTATATCAACCAGTCCTCTGATTGGCTGAACACAAGGAACAACCCCGGCCAGTATAATGAAGTCAATTTGGAATGCATTGTTCACTCATTACCATAGGATAATGCCCTTAAGAAACCGGCGCCTATGCCCGGATTTTCAAGCCAGTAAAAAGGCACCAATTTAATTTTAACATTACAGAAATTAACTTTTAATTATATAAAGCTCACCCGTAGTTCCTATCTACGATGTTTCCCTATTTTCCAGCATTGGAAAAGCTGAATATTTAGAAAATCATTTGACTGCGCGAGAAGCAACAGCTTTAAGTCAAATTATTTACAAAAAATAGGCAAAATTTATGAAAATTTGGATCGAAACTACAAAGTCAATTTTGTGCATTTTTTATGGGCCATATTTTTATTTTTATTTTGATATAGATTTTGCCCATAGTGCCTATCTATGACATTTCCATATTTCCCAGCATTAGAAAAGTCAATATTTTGAGCCATTTGACTGCAAGTTGTTGCTGCTTTAGACAGCAATGGTTTTAAGTCAAATTAGTTTCAAAACAATCGTCAGAATTTGTGAAAATTTGCATCGAAATTTTGTGACGGTACTATGAAAAACTGTACTTAATTTTTTAACGCAAAAGGGCCACTAACCCAACACTTCAGCCTACAAATGGGGATATTAAACAGTAGCAACCAAATGGTGTATCAAGCAATTACTGATATAACCATTCACGAGCATGGACTATGACTCGGGACGGGCGGGCTTGAATGTCGGGAATAGATGTTTATACAACTACCTTGTTAGAGCAATCAAACCACCGATGCATTAGCTGTATTACAAGACTACACACTAAATTATAGCTGATTAAAATAAATAATCGATTAAATCGATTCTTTTGATTTTTCAATTATTTTAGTTTACTTATAATCGCCAGGAAAAATAATCGCCTATATGAAATATCAATTAACCGAACAGGCCTCGTGTGGACATATAACCTACTATCACCGTAGACCACAACCGCATTTAACCCCCAAAATGTCTTAAGCATCTGCATAGCGACTAAGTTGTATTAAGCGAGCACCGGTCACTTCATGATGACCCCAGGATTAATTTACAGAAGAAACCCATCTTAGGTGTACCATTTAACTCTGTTCTGTATTGTGTTGGAAGTATTCCTCCCGAGAGTTATGGAGCATTATAGAGGATGATGATCATATCTGATTTCTCTCTCCCGAATGCTGCATTGGTCAAAGAGATTTCCCATGTTGAGGTCTGGGTGTGATTGCATGTGTCTAGCTTAACCCTTTGATGGTCAACCCCAACCAAACTGACCTTTGCAGTAGTCTTGAGGAACGTCCACTTCCAGAACAAGAGAAGAGTATTTTTGAAAATTAACCACTATTGTCTGGTTCGATAACCAAGTTAGTCATTCCAGTGGTCTTGTTTCAAAATGTCTCTTCTCTTGATCTGAAGATGGCCATTCAATAAGGAAACAAATTTGACCGTTAAAGGGTTGACAATAAATTTAAATATTACACTGAGGTTAAATTTATGGATAATGGAAATAAATTAATTATTCTACCTTTATGTTTAAGGTGGCTTCGGGTGGTCAGGGGCCAAGACGAGGATTTGTGTTTGTGTATAAAGACATGTAAGTTTAGGTTTTAATACCAAATGTTGAATTTATTCCGTTCTATTCTGAATCTTGTCTGTATGCAATGATCTTGGAGTTGAATAATGGCCATGTTTAATTTTGGAAATATTATTATGGACTAACGCCCATAAAAGTTTGTTCAAGAGAAGTTGATATGTAAAAAATGGCCGCCATGAATCAATCAAAATGTAGCGTGTTTAGTGGCCATATTGGATTTTTTTAATTGGTGGATTTTGAAGCCGAAATTGGTTTTGTGTAGGTTCTTGGGTATGCTGATCTCAAATTTGCCTCTTTCGAAGCGATCGGATGAACGGCTTGGTGGCCAGCTTGACTTGCTTTCCCACCAAAAACTCCCATGGTAAATCCATGGGAAAGTTAAAATGTCTTCTTGAGAACTGCTGGGCCTTTTTCAATTATATTGGGCAAGAAGCATCCTTAGAGCATAGAGATCCAGGTTTGTTCAAACAAAGTCGATCGGCCAACTTGGCCGACAGCCAACCTATCTTGGATTTTGGTCGATTTTTAGAAATGTCTTTAAAATTCTTCTCTGAAATCGCTTGGGGAATCGATTCAAAACTCATGAAACATCATCTAGTGCAAGAGGTAAGCCGAGTTTCTTCAAGAGAACTTGATTGACCAAATGGTTTAGCGACCATCTTTCATGACCTAGTTTTTGTGAAAACGACCTCCAGAACTGCTGAAGGGATCAGGCCGAAATTTGGTAGATATGATTAGGGACTAAGGGCCATTAAAGTTTGTTCAATGGAAGTTGATCCGTAAATAAACATGGCTGCTGTGGGCCAATCAAAATGTTTGGCGGTGATATTGGATTTTTTTATTTGATGAATTTTGAGGCTGAAATTATTTCACTTCAAGAGTATACTTACCTCCCCAATACTTTTTGATATTGCTAAATATCGGCTTTCACTCAATAAAACACTCAGATTAAAACAGTTAGGTGCCCCTACTGGGCAGGGAGTAAGAGTGTAGTCCGGCGGATGCCAGCCCCACCACCGCGCATGCGCAGACTAGCACTTCCTCTTTGCTAATTTATTGGCAGAGAGAAAACACATGTTTTTGTGCTTTACACTTTTCACTTGTTTTCAAAGTCATTTAAGCTGTTATATTAGAAGTTAATCACCTGTTTATCATGTCTGAGAGAGTGGCTTCGCCGGAGGACGGCTCAGGACCCATCCATCAGGTGACTTCTAGTATATTTTAGCGAGTTTTTCCCGGTGTAATGTGTTTCCGGGACTCGCATTTACCGTGATAAGCGCCTGTTTTAGTTGTTTTATTTCAACATGGTGGTGCTGTATAATACTAATCTCTCTGTGTTTATGTCCACAGGTATCTGTCAGGATATGTAATGGACATCACAGCATCAGAGGGTTTGTTTCTCTCCACCAAGGTTCCATTTCCTACTAATACTGTTAGGTTATCTAACCAAAAATTCTAGGCCAGTGAGTCGGAGACCTAGTATAAAGGTCTTCTCACTTTGCCCTCTTGATCCAATTCCTTCCCCTAAAAGGTGGAGAGAGTTAAGAGGCGTAGTCTTGGTGGAGTGCTCCAGTTCATCACGTTGAATGGTTTGTCTATACAAAGTGTCAGGTATTTAATTAATGATATGAGGTGATGTTAATTATTTAGGAAAATTAACTGTAATTGCCATTGTTATCATTGTGTATCTGATGGTTGTGTAGTCTGAATATTCTGTAGATGTTCTGGTTATGAATACAATTCGTCCTTACACCTGGATGTTTGTTTCGGATCGATTTAATTTCTGTCATGGGATTAATGATGTCATAATCAGCGTTGCTCTTTATTAACATTTAAAGTTTGTCCAACTCTGGTTTCAGATGATTAGTGATCTTTATGATCAATTTCCCTCTCTTTTATTTTGGTTTTGAGTTTCTAACCGTAACAAAATTACTCATTGTCCTCGTCCTTTGTCCTGTTTCAGAGACCTGGTTGCTCGTCCTGTGGACGTTTTCTTAAGGAAAAATTCATCCCTCACCTCTGTTTTCATTGTAGCCCCTGTGGGCCATTGCTCAATTGTGAGGTATGTAAGCATTGGGGGGGGCGAGCTAATGGCCAAGTTTTTATGCTTGCAGGCAAAGGACAAGGTGGTGGAGGAGGAGAGGAAGCAGAAAAGAGAGGGTGTAAGTAAGAAGGGTAAGAGGAAGGCCTCGTCCGCGGTGGACATGGAGGCCTTCCGTAGTGAGATGTTGGGAGAGATGAAGAGGACAATAAAGGATTTGGTTCCAGAGTTGCTTCGTGGCATGCTTCCTGGACCAAATCCTTTGTTGTCCTCATCATCTGCTTCGGAGCAGGTAATCCCCACCTCTGAATCACCATTCCGTAGGCCGTTACCAGTTTTCGAGGATTCAGAGGTGGCCCCATTAGAGGGGGTGTTCCACGACCCTGGCAGCAGGCTTGCCGCGCCGAGGGGTCGTGGACGGCTGTCGCTGGAACCCGCTGGCTGCTTATCAGTCCAGGGGTATCCGCACGCCGCGGGTGCCAGTACCTCCTATGGCACCTTTCCTGGCCAGTCCGGGTTAGCTTTCTTTGCTGACCCGGAGTCTAATCTGTCTGGCCAGGATGAAGAGGATTACCTGTTAGGGTCGCCATCTGAGGACGTGACCATGGATTATGACGTCTGTGCACCCCTCGCGGGGAATACAGGCGACATATTCCATGGCTCTATTCACGCAGGAGTAGAGTTCACGGCTCAGAAGGTGGCCCTGGCCGATGCTGATGGCCAGCTATACCGCATACCTCGGCTTGCCGAGTGTATCGCTGGTGCTGGTCGGGGCCGTGGTGGGGCGGTATCTGCCTCACGCTCTACCACGGCACCTGCTTCTGGACAAGCCAGTACGATTACCATGCCTGCTCTTTCGGGCCCGCATGCTTTCTCTGGCTTGCCAGGAGTGTCAGCTTATCCGCCGTCAAGCTCTGCTGCGTGTGCTCAGGAGGAAGACGAAGGCCCCCGTCTTGTAGAGCACTCGCAGTTAGCCATGGAGGTGGATTGGTCTGACGCTTGTCAATGGCTGATAAGTGTTGGGCCAGACCTGCCCATGGAGCAGTCGACTAGCCAGCGTGACCACAGGCCGTGGTTAGCTGGTAAGGCCACTGCTAGCCCTATGCAATCTCTGCCGTTAGCAGAGCATATCGTGGATATGTTCGCGGCGGCGGAGACGTCCATTAAGGCGAATGGGCGTCTCGCGAAGGCCCCTCGCGAGGTAGCAAGGCGCTGCCCTATCATGCCGGTGGAGTACCAGAGGTACGGTGTGGTGCCCAAGCCTAGCGTGGATGACCGCGCGGCTTTGGGCGAGGATGCGCGGCCAGGCTCCCGTTCTGACACGGGAGCTTTGTGCTCGAACGCGTTGCGTGATGCGGAGGAGGGTGGGAGAGCTTCTATTGCGGCTCTGTCCCACATCTCCCAGCTGTTACAGGGGGTAGTAACAGCATCCGCATCGCGCCAACCGAGCCCGGTCACAGTCCAGAGAACCATCCAGGATGGTATCAACCTGGCTCTGGACTGCATGACTCGGGCAGTGACCAGGAGTGTCCGGGCGAGGCGCACGTTTGCCTTGGACAACCTGTGCCCATCCCAGGACCTGTACAATAGGCTACTGCGTACGCCTATGACAGGTCCTGGTCTCCTTGAAGGTGAGGGATGTAGGCACCTCCTGGAGACGGTTACTCTGGTCAATAACCAGAAGGCGCTGCGCGAGCAGTTTGAAGTGCTCCGTAGGGAGCGCGTTCGCGCGGCACCCCCTGCGTATCGTCCCCTGCAGGCTCGAGGTGGTGGTGGCCAGGTCGGAGGCCAGCCACCATCGCAGCGTCGGCCTCGGCCGCGTGCGATTCGGCCAGCAGCGAGGGGTGCGCAGGCTCCTCAGACGCAGTCAGCCAGGCTGGGCGTGGCGTGCGAGGATCTGGTCGTGGTAATCGTGCCTGATGGGCCGGTTACCGCGGTGAGAACCACTCCGGTGTTTCTGGCGAAGGAGACAGTGCCACTCTTGCACTCCTTATGTCCACCTCTCTCCCTAGGTGGACCGGTGGGAGGCCGGTTGGCCGACCACATGCAAGAGTGGGAGCGGTTGACTCAGGACCGTCTAGTCTTGCGATGGCTTTCAGTCGGGTATCATCCCGATTGGATGACAGGCCCACCATCGCAGCTGTCTCTGATGCCAATCTGGACTCCAAATCCGAGGGATCCAGAGCAAAGGTTGTGTATCGAGGAGGAGATAAACTCCCTCATACAAAAAGGAGCAATTCAGCCGGCACAAAAGTGTCCGGGCTTCTATTCAACAAGTTCATAGAGACGCCCAGTTTCAAGATGGAGACTGTGCGCACGGTGTTGGCGGGGTTGGAGAAGGGAATGTGGACAGCTTCAATAGATTTGAAGGATGCTTTCCACATCCCCATAGCGAGGCGTTTCCGCCACTTCCTGAGAGTTGCATTCCAGGGCAGACAGTGGGAATTCAGGGTGTTACCCTTCGGAATTTCCACGGCTCCTCGGGTTTTCACCCATGTGGTTCTTGCGATCACCGCATACCTCCGCAGGAGAAGCATAGAAGTCCACACGTACATAGACGACTGGCTGTTAAAAGCACACACCCAGGAAAGTTTATCGGCCAATCTGGAGATTGTTTTGAAGACTCTCATAGACTTGGGCTGGATAATCAATTTCCAAAAATCAGAGCTGACTCCATCCCAGAAGTTTGTTTACCTGGGCATGTTCTTCGATCTAGAGACAGGATATATTTATCCTACTCAGGAGAGGGTTCAGAGACTCATCTCAGTAATACAGTCAGTGTGCGACAGTCGTCATGTCCTGGCACGGGTTTACTTGAGGATGCTGGGTTTGATGGTTTCTTTGGAACCAGTCATTCCTCAGGCCGCCTTACGCAGGCGGCCGATCCAGTTATTTCTCATGACACAATGGACCCAGAGTACAGGTTCGCTGGACTCGAACGTGTCAGTGTTGGCGCCTCTAATTCACCACTTGCAATGGTGGTTGAAGACAGAGAATCTCTTGGGGGGGGGGGGCTTATGTTAACCCCTCCCCACCCTCAGGTGACTGTGTATACAGATGCCTCGATGGAGGGGTGGGGAGCTTGCCTGGAAGAATCCACGATATCAGGGCTTTGGAATCTGGAACAGTCAAAGGAATATATCAATCTACTGGAGTTGAGAGCAGTAGTCCTTGTCCTGGAACATTTCTTACAGAAAGTTCAGGGCAAGATTGTTCTTATTCGTTCAGACAACTCAACAGTTGTGACTTACATAAACCGCCAGGGCGGAACGAAGTCGCCCAGTCTCTGTATGATGACATGGAGACTGCTTTGTTGGTGCCTGGATCAAAGGATTACCTTGAAAGCAGTTCATATTCCGGGAAGGTTAATTCTGCTAGCAGACTCATTGAGCCGAAGGATGAGTGTTTTACCGACGGAATGGCAACTAAATCAATGTGTGGCGGATCGTCTGTTCGACCATTGGGGGAAACCCAACATCGATTTGTTCGCAACGAAGAAGAATGCGAAGATGATGACGTACGTCTCTCCGATTCCAGATCCAAGCGCTTTCGCAACAGATGCGTTAGCTATCAGCTGGGTGGGAATGTATGCATACGCATTCCCTCCAGCAACCCTGATTCCACAAATTCTTCAGAAAATCAGACAGGATGAGTGCCAAGTGCTTCTGATCGCCCCAGATTGGCCAAGCCGATCATGGTATACGGATCTGCTGGACCTTCTGGTCTGCAATCCGGTTCCTCTGCCTCTGATGGACGACATTATCTTCCAGGGCAAGGCCCTTCACAACAATCCGTCAATGTTCCGATTGACTGCGTGGATGTTGTCAAGGAATCTAGAATTAAGGAGGGCTTTTCTGAGCAAGCAGCCATGTTTATGGCCAAAGCCAGGAGGGGGTCAACCTCCAGAGCATATAATTATAAAATCAACAGATTTGCAGAGTGGTGCTCAAAGAGATGTATTGATCCAATGGATTCATCTATTCAGGTAGTAGCTGATTTCCTCTGTCCCCTGTATGATGCCTATAGCCTCAAGCCTAACTCTATTGCTGGTTATAAATCAGCTTTAGTGACTGTTATCCCTTGCTTGGCTAATAGGGGGAGTGATGAAGTAAGTACATTAAATGTATTAATTAAAGGCATGGGCAATCTAAGACCAACGAATCCCCCAGTGATTCCCAAGTCAACAAGGTCAGTCTTGTTCATGTGTTGTCCATTGTTGATTGTATTGTCACGTTACCCGTTGTTATTAAAATGGTGATGGTTTGTGTGTTTATGTGGTTCATTATTGAGAGTATACGAAAATGGAGCTTTTTCGTCTCTGTCCTATAGTACATGGCACTTGTACGTAGAGAGCGTATGGGACATTGAGGTCATTCGAGTCTTCCTCCCAGGAAGGTGGGGGGGGGGGGGGGGGGTGAGCGCATATGACATTCGGTCATCTCTCATCCATCGGTTGGTGTTAGCCGATGTTCTTCAAATCCTGACTGTGTTTCACACAGTTTCTGACGTTTAAGTGCCTTAAACGCGGAAAAGCGTATAGGGAAGAGCTGGTCTTTTGACCTCGCCTCCCTCCCACCGAATTCCCTGTCGAATTCTGGCAATATCAAAAAGTATTAGGGAGGTAAGTATACTCTTGAAGTGAAATAAATGAAATCAAGGATTTCTTTTTTCACGAGAGAGTTGGTACTTACCTCCCTAGATACTGACCCGGCCTCTCCACCCCACAGAGGCTCGGTCGTCAGGCTCGTAATGGTTGCATGTGTGTCAGCCAATAAATGAGTCAGAGGAAGTGCTAGTCTGCGCATGCGCGGTGGTGGGGCTGGCATCCACCGGACTACACTCTGACTCCCTGCCCAGTAGGGGCACCTAACTGTTTTAATCTGAGTGTTTTATTGAGTGAAAGCCGATATTTAGCAATATCAAAAAGTATTAGGGAGGTAAGTATCAACTCTCTCGTGAAAAAAGAAATCCTTGATTTCGTTTACTTTTATATATGTTTTGGGTATTTTGATCCCAAATTTGCCATTTTTGATATTGGCTAAATAGTTTGGCGGCCATCTTGGATCATTTTCCCGCCTAAAGCTTCCATACTAAAGCAGTTGGAAATTTGGTATGTCTTCTCGAGAACCACTGGTCCAATTTCAATTGTATGTGGCAGGATCATTCCTTAGGCCATAGCTATTCAACTTTGTTCAAACGAAGCTAATCGGCCAATTTGGCCGGTGGCTATCTTGGATTTTGCCGATTTTTAGAAATTTCTTTAAAGATCTCTGAAACCACTTGGGGCATCAATTCAAAACTCATGAAATATGATTATGGGGAATAGCTTGTTCAAGGGAACTTTATTGGCCAAATAGTTCGGCGGCCATCATGGATGACCTATTTTTCTCGAAAACGCCTCCAGAACTGCTCAACATATCGGGCTGAAATTAGGTCCGAAATACCATTAAATTTGTCCATGGAAATTTGATATGTCCAATAAACATGTCCACTGAATCAGTCAAAATTTTGTGTTTTTGGCGGACATCATGTACACATATATTGTCTTTAAATTTCTGAAAAAATCATAAACAGACTACTTATTAACCACTGGACCAATTTTAATAAAACTTGGCTAAACCCTCTTCACAGAAATTTGATTGGTAAATTTTTCCAGTGGTCGTCTCATTTTCTTCGGTTTTGCCAGTAGCCAGTAATTCCAGGTGAGCGATACAGCCCTCTTATTTTTGTGTTACTCTCCAGGCCCAGTCCATTTAAACTAGAAGATCATCTGGAAAAGATGCAGCTTTATGACAAATGGGGCGCTATGGAATACAAATTCAGTGTAGAAGTCAGGTGAGTATATCTATGGAATACAAGTTCAGTGTAGAAGTCAGGTGAGTATATCTATGGAATACAAGTTCAGTGTAGAAGTCAGGTGAGTGTATCTATGGAATACAAATTCAGTGTAGAAGTCAGGTGAGTATATCTATGGAATACAAGTTCAGTGTAGAAGTCAGGTGAGTATATCTATGGAATACAAATTCAGTGTAGAAGTCAGGTGAGTATATCTATGGAATACAAATTCAGTGTAGAAGTCAGGTGAGTATATCTATAGAATACAAGTTCAGTGTAGAAGTCAGGTGAGTATATCTATAGAATACAAGTTCAGTGTAGAAGTCAGGTGAGTGTATCTATGGAATACAAGTTCAGTGTAGAAGTCAGGTGAGTATATCTATGGAATACAAGTTCAGTGTAGAAGTCAGGTGAGTATATCTATGGAATACAAATTCAGTGTAGAAGTCAGGTTAGTGTATCTATAGAATACAAGTTCAGTGTAGAAGTCAGGTTAGTGTATCTATGGAATACAAGTTCAGTGTAGAAGTCAGGTGAGTATATCTATGGAATACAAGTTCAGTGTAGAAGTCAGGTGAGTATATCTATGGAATACAAGTTCAGTGTAGAAGTCAGGTGAGTATATCTATGGAATACAAATTCAGTGTAGAAGTCAGGTTAGTGTATCTATAGAATACAGGTTCAGTGTATAAGTCAGGTGAGTATATCTATGGAATACAAATTCAGTGTAGAAGTCAGGTTAGTGTATCTATGGAATACAGGTTCAGTGTAGAAGTCAGGTGAGTATATCTATGGAATACAAATTCAGTGTAGAAGTCAGGTTAGTGTATCTATGGAATACAAGTTCAGTGTAGAAGTCAGGTGAGTATATCTATGGAATACAAGTTCAGTGTAGAAGTCAGGTGAGTATATCTATGGAATACAAGTTCAGTGTAGAAGTCAGGTGAGTATATCTATGGAATACAAGTTCAGTGTAGAAGTCAGGTGAGTATATCTATGGAATACAAATTCAGTGTAGAAGTCAGGTTAGTGTATCTATAGAATACAGGTTCAGTGTATAAGTCAGGTGAGTATATCTATGGAATACAAATTCAGTGTGGAAGTCAGGTTAGTGTATCTATGGAATACAAGTTCAGTGTAGAAGTCAGGTGAGTATATCTATAGAATACAAGTTCAGTGTAGAAGTCAGGTGAGTATATCTATGGAATACAAATTCAGTGTGGAAGTCAGGTTAGTGTATCTATAGAATACAAAGTCACTGTAGAAGTCAGGTTAGTGTATCTATGGAATACAAGTTCAGTGTAGAAGTCAGGTGAGTATATCTATGGAATACAAATTCAGTGTAGAAGTCAGGTTAGTGTATCTATAGAATACAAGTTCAGTGTAGAAGTCAGGTTAGTGTATCTATGGAATACAAAGTCACTGTAGAAGTCAGGTTAGTGTATCTATGGAATACAAGTTCAGTGTAGAAGTCAGGTGAGTATATCTATGGAATACAAATTCAGTGTAGAAGTCAGGTGAGTATATCTATGGAATACAAATTCAGTGTAGAAGTCAGGTTAGTGTATCTATAGAATACAAGTTCAGTGTAGAAGTCAGGTTAGTGTATCTATGGAATACAAAGTCACTGTAGAAGTCAGGTTAGTGTATCTATGGAATACAAGTTCAGTGTAGAAGTCAGGTGAGTATATCTATGGAATACAAATTCAGTGTAGAAGTCAGTTAGTGTATCTATATAATACAAGTTCGGTGTGGAAGTCAGGTTAGTGTATCTATGGAATACAAAGTCACTGTAGAAGTCAGGTTAGTGTATCTATGGAATACAAGTTCAGTGTAGAAGTCAGGTTAGTGTATCTATGGAATACAAAGTCACTGTAGAAGTCAGGTTAGTGTATCTATGGAATACAAGTTCAGTGTAGAAGTCAGGTGAGTATATCTATGGAATACAAATTCAGTGTAGAAGTCAGGTGAGTATATCTATGGAATACAAATTCAGTGTAGAAGTCAGGTTAGTGTATCTATAGAATACAAGTTCAGTGTAGAAGTCAGGTTAGTGTATCTATGGAATACAAAGTCACTGTAGAAGTCAGGTTAGTGTATCTATGGAATACAAGTTCAGTGTAGAAGTCAGGTGAGTATATCTATGGAATACAAATTCAGTGTAGAAGTCAGTTAGTGTATCTATATAATACAAGTTCGGTGTGGAAGTCAGGTTAGTGTATCTATGGAATACAAAGTCACTGTAGAAGTCAGGTTAGTGTATCTATGGAATACAAGTTCAGTGTAGAAGTCAGGTTAGTGTATCTATGGAATATAAATTCAGTGTAGAAGTCAGGTTAGTGTATCTATGGAATACAAATTCAGTGTAGAAGTCAGGTTAGTGAATCTATGGAATACAAGTTCAATGTAGAATTCAGGTTAGTGTATCTATGGAATACAAAGTCACTGTAGAAGTCAAGTTAGTTAGATAACTCTCATTAGAAATTGGATGTTCAAATGTGTATTAGAGCTGATAACTTGTGTGAAGCCATATGTTGATGTCATGGTTTGTACTCAAGAACGCTGCCAGGACACACTCCTGGACATTATATACGGGCTATATAGGTAATCAGTAGGTCAACAGATTTACCTGAAGAGATTTGTGTTTTCAAGCACTATGTTGTTATCATCATTCAATTGTACCTTGAGACAATCTGTACTAGATCCATGGCTAATAAGGAGTAGTGATAGAGGTACTCACTTTAGCCATCTATATCTGTGCTATTCCTGAGGTTATTGGATTAGATCATTCTAAGTGGTCGCTAGTCACAACCCGTACAGTCCTCAACACCACCTAGGGTGCACCTACAGACATCAAAGCTACAACAAAATGGAATAGCAGTGACACTGATCTAAGTACAGGCAGACCATGTGTTTGAGCAATGTTGAAGATGCCATCCAACGCCAAGGGCTCTCCGATCAAGTAGTCGTTTACTCTGTGTAGTGCCACCATCCAATCTACTAATCGGCCAACGCGCGTTCTCTAGAGCTGGCCCCAAGCTTTGGAACAGTCTTCCACCACATATACAAAATTGCCGTAAAATTGAACCTTTCAAATCTGCTCTCAAAACATATTTATTTTCAATTTAAGTTTTTGTACATAATTGTGTAATTTTATATAATCTTGTAAAGCGCCTTTGAGCTTCAATTGGAATTGGCGCTCTATAAATGCATACATACATACATACATACAACTGGTTCCCAAGCATCCAAATGCACCAACAGCATTGGTGCCCCACACATTCCAGAGGAACATATGTGCATATATATATATATATATATATAGACTATGGCACAATTAAAATGCAGTCTGCAAAAGGCTGCACATCAATGCTCAGATGAGGAAACTGCTGCCATCCATCAACAGGGGATGCCCACTTTTACCATTGATCATATGGGTACTATAGTAGCACCACAGACTGACCAAAGCATTACAGCCTGCAACATCAGGATGTCCGAATCACGGAGCTGGGTCTCATAGTCATACCCAGAGAACCTTTGGATTATAACACATCTGTCTCAATGGCAGCATCTCCCCAGACAGTGCAGGAAAGATAGTCAGTATTGTATGATACAAATCCTCTTATCTGACCCTACAGATGCCAGATCCACCAAATTGAGGAGGATGAAAGAAAAACACTGGATACATCAAGTTCACTGTATGGAGCCCTTAGGCATCTACAACACAGGAATGGATTGCCGTTTCAATTGGTGCTGCATCTGTATGTCTTTCAACCATGTCATTATCGCACTTCTTTCTTCCCCAAGCCAATTCTATATAGGCCACGTTTTCTAGCTCTAACAGAGTCCCTGTTTTAAATTGCCATATCGGCCATCACCTCCATGAAATCACCCTATGCTTATTCCTTTACATAACCACGCTTCCACACCAATGAGATGACATC
Organism: Chaetoderma sp. LZ-2023a; assembly: GCA_034401795.1. Classification (NCBI taxonomy): domain Eukaryota; kingdom Metazoa; phylum Mollusca; class Caudofoveata; order Chaetodermatida; family Chaetodermatidae; genus Chaetoderma; species Chaetoderma sp. LZ-2023a. The sequence continues at coordinate 9,909,337 of CM067372.1, forward strand.
TTAAATACCTATCAAACAGCAAACCTATCAGCCATCTAACATTCAAATAGACTTCCTTTTACTCTCATTTTTTCCATGAAGTTGCTACCAAAATAGAAGGAAAGCAATTCTCATACAAAATACTATGACATTTAACTACCATATTGGAATGATAACCGCTGATCAGTTTGACTCACCCTTCTGCCCGGCACACACCTTCAACCAAACTCACACACCTGCAATACACCGATCCTGGCCTCTTACTGATAACTTAGTCTAGGGACAAGGCTTTACCAGTACAATTACCAGAATCGCTTCTATCAGATGCGTGCTATTATGGATGTATTACAAGTGGCCAGAGTACAGCCAGTTGCATGGCACCTCTGACACCACCTAGTAGCAAATTTCCCACATTCAACCGATGCTCATCTCAAGTGGCCTTGCTCGTGAAATGGGTGTCACTATAGCACAACCTAGTGTCTCTGAAGCATGGATCAGGTACCCAAAAAATTAAGCCAGATACCCTCACACAATACCCAATATCACCACCAAGGTTCCAGCAGCACTACTCATGCACGAGCTTCTCCACCCCACCCTCCATATTGCACACCACTAGTACCCCTCTCAGTGCACGGGTATCATGCACCTGTGGGCAGCATGAGTACTGGAAGTTAGTACCCAGGTTACCTGTAACCAGGTGGCCAGGTTCCCATAGCTAGTCGCCTGGACACAATCCCATGGGGCATTTTAGTCATGGTGCTCCAGTCTGTAAAATGAGGGCTCAAACCATTCAGACTGAGAAACACAGACTCAACACAAGGTCAATAAGTCTACAAATTTACGTGAAGAGACTTCTGCTTTCAAGAGATATACAGTACAGCTCAGAATTAACCTAGATTGTTTGGAAAACAAAATAAAACCTGCTCAATATTTTGAATATAATTGCATTGGAAGACATTGCTAAGGCACAATGTCTTCCAATCTAATTATGTAAACTGTTCAGCGGTACACTTCTTACATCGCGTTAACATTTGCTAACTGTTTTCTGTTTTTGTTTTGGAAACATGATAAGCAGCTATTTCCGAGGTGTATTGTATGTTGTTATTATCACCCCTGGCTATAGATAGTCTCTTCCTCATCTCAAATTGATGTTGATGTTTTCAGAGACATCTTCAAATCAATGTACTTCAAAGGCTCATTAGTTAATGGTATCTTAGTGGACAGGATAATATTTACAGTGTCCTGACAGTCAGAGAGAGAGTGCCTCTGCTTAACCCTTTGCTTGACACGTCCTCTAAGGGAGGTAACCGTTATGATGTATATAGCTATCTCTTTATACCTTTATGTCCATGCTTTATCCTGTGTTGTGTTTGTGTTTCAGAGCTGCTGGTATCGGAGGCAAACCTGATAATCCTGTCTCATACTTTACTCTGGAGGATGATTTGTGAGTAAATTCTACATTTAATGCTCAAACTTGGTCAAGAATATTTCAGTTTTCTCATAGAAAGTGTCCATTTGTAAACTAAGATTATTTTTAACAAATTACCACTGGAATGACTGGCTCTCTGCCATGATTAAGTATTTTGTAATACAAAATGATTATAGCATTAACGAAAGAAAAAATACTGTGTGTTATACTGCCAGCATGTTTTCATCTAGTCATAGTAGATAGTTTCAATAGTTAGCCATCAAACCTTTCAACAATTTCAATGCAAACCAATGAGGTTCGGGGGTGGCCAGAAATGGTCACTAAAGAGGATATGTTTTTCAATGCCTGTGAGTTGCCATAGAAAGTGCTTTGTCCCAAAAAGATAGGTGGTCTCTTGAACAGGTGTAACTAATAGTTTATGTTTTGTTGGGTGTGTCGGGTGCGATAAGTTTAGTTCTACTCGAGTGGAAGATTTACATGAATTCTTAATGAAGCCTCTTCACTTTGAGGTCAAAAGGTCAATGCCAACATCATCTAAATGGGCAGGGTTGCGAGACACATATTTCTTGGGAATGCTTGTTTCCTTCGATCATGGTTCCAAAGAGCTGAGTAATAGGTTAAAATCCATCTGAAAAATTGTTAACTTCTTTTTAGTACTTGAGTTTAAGTTGTGGACGTTCAAGCTCAGTTACTTCTCTCACCAAGAACTACATTCACACAACACCTCATCACTGTAAATCATCAATGTCTGAAATCCTCTACCATAAATTGTTTATAAACAAATTGAATGACTATAGGCAATCACTTTTGATGGGCTTCAGTCTCTGATTACATTTATGTATGTGTTGTTTCAGGGATGAGGTGGATGTCCCGGTGAATTGGTATCCTGTTGGAAAGGTATGCTATACATGTTCCATTACTGTCTCCTCATGTCGGTGACAGAGAACATAAGCCATAAACCTGCCTATTCTTACATCATATGGTGGCTTTGTTTATCCAACAGAGAACATAAGCCATGAACCCGCCTATACTTACATCATATGGTTGCTTTATCCGACAGAGAACATAAGCCATGAACCTGTCTATACTTACATCATATGGATGCTTTGTTTATCCGACAGAGAACATAAGCCATGAACCCGCCTATACTTACATCATATGGTGGCTTTATCCGACAGAGAACATAAGCCATGAACCTGTCTCTACTTACATCATATGGACTCTTTGTTTATCCGACACAGAACATAAGCCATGAACCCGCCTATGCTTACATCATATGGAGGCTTTGTTTATCTGACAGAGAACATAAGCCATGAACCTGCCTATGCTTACATCATATGGAGGCTTTGTTTATCCGACACAGGACATAAGCCATGAACCCGCCTATGCTTACATCATATGGAGGCTTTGTTTATCCGACAGAGAACATAGCCATGAACCTGTCTGTACTTACATCATATGGTGGCTTTGTTTATCCAACAGAGAACATAAGCCATGAACCTGCCTATACTTATATCATATGGAGGCTTTGTTTATCTGACAGAGAACATAAGCCATGAACCTGTCTATACTTACATCATATGGTGGCTTTGTTTATCCAACAGAGAACATAAGCCATGAACCCGCCTATACTTACATCATATGGAGGCTTTGTTTATCTGACAGGGAACATAAGCCATGAACCTGTCTATACTTACATCATATGGAGGCTTTGTTTATCCGACTGAGAACATAAGCCATGAACCCGCCTATACTTACATCATATGGACGCTTTGTTTATCCGACAGAGAACATAAGCCATGAACCCGCCTATACTTACATCATATGGAGGCTTTGTTTATCCGACAGAGAACATAAGCCATGGAGCCGCCTATACTTACATCATATGGTCGCTTTATCCGACAGAGAACATAAGCCATGGACCTGTCTATACTTACATCATATGGATTCTTTGTTTATCCGACAGAGAATATAGCCATGAACCTGTCTCTACTTACATCATATGGTGGCTTTGTTTATCCAACAGAGAACATAAGCCATGGAGCCACCTATACTTACATCATATGGTCGCTTTATCCGACAGAGAACATAAGCCATGAACCTGTCTGTACTTACATCATATGGACTCTTTGTTTATCCGACAGAGAACATAGCCATGAACCTGTCTCTACTTACATCATATGGTGGCTTTGTTTATCCGACAGAGAACATAGCCATGAACCCGCCTATACTTTCATCATATGGTGGCTTTGTTTATCCGACAGAGAACATAAGCCATGAACCCGCCTATACACATCATATGGTGGCTTTGTTTATCCGACAGAGAACATAAGCCATGAACCTGCCTATGCTTACATCATATGGAGGCTTTGTTTATCCGACAGAGAACATAAGCCATGAACCTGCCTATGCTTACATCATATGGTGGCTTTGTTTATCCAACAGGGAACATAAGCCATGAACCCGCCTATGCTTACATCATATGGAGGCTTTGTTTATCCAACAGAGAACATAAGCCATGAACCTGCCTATGCTTACATCATATGGACGCTTTGTTTATCCGACAGAGAACATAAGCCATGAACCCGTCTATACTTACATCATATGGTGGCTTTGTTTATCCGACAGAGAACATAAGCCATGAACCCGCCTATACTTACATCATATGGTGGCTTTGTTTATCCGACAGGGAACATAAGCCATGGAGCCACCTATACACATCATATGGTGACTTTGTTTATCCGACAGAGAACATAAGCCATGAACCCGCCTATACTTACATCATATGGTGGCTTTGTTTATCCAACAGGGAACATAAGCCATGAACCTGTCTATACTTACATCATATGGAGGCTTTGTTTATCCAACAGAGAACATAAGCCATGAACCCGTCTATACTTACATCATATGGTGGCTTTGTTTATCCGACAGAGAACATAAGCCATGGAGCCATCTATACTTACATCATATGGTGGCTTTGTTTATCCAACAGAGAACATAAGCCATGAACCTGTCTCTACTTACATCATATGGTCGCTTTATCCGACAGAGAACATAAGCCATGAACCTGTCTGTACTTACATCATATGGACTCTTTGTTTATCCGACAGAGAACATAGCCATGAACCTGTCTCTACTTACATCATATGGTGGCTTTGTTTATCCGACAGAGAACATAGCCATGAACCCGCCTATGCTTTCATCATATGGTGGCTTTGTTTATCCGACAGAGAACATAAGCCATGAACCCGCCTATACACATCATATGGTGGCTTTGTTTATCCGACAGAGAACATAAGCCATGAACCTGCCTATGCTTACATCATATGGAGGCTTTGTTTATCCGACAGAGAACATAAGCCATGAACCTGCCTATGCTTACATCATATGGTGGCTTTGTTTATCCAACAGAGAACATAAGCCATGAACCTGCCTATGCTTACATCATATGGTGGCTTTGTTTATCCAACAGAGAACATAAGCCATGAACCCGCCTATGCTTACATCATATGGAGGCTTTGTTTATCCAACAGAGAACATAAGCCATGAACCTGCCTATGCTTACATCATATGGTGGCTTTGTTTATCCAACAGAGAACATAAGCCATGAACCTGCCTATGCTTACATCATATGGACGCTTTGTTTATCCGACAGAAAACATAAGCCATGAACCCGTCTATACTTACATCATATGGTGGCTTTGTTTATCCGACAGAGAACATAAGCCATGAACCCGCCTATACTTACATCATATGGTGGCTTTGTTTATCCAACAGAGAACATAAGCCATGAACCTGTCTATACTTACATCATATGGAGGCTTTGTTTATCCAACAGAGAACATAAGCCATGAACCCGTCTATACTTACATCATATGGTGGCTTTGTTTATCCGACAGAGAACATAAGCCATGGAGCCATCTATACTTACATCATATGGTGGCTTTGTTTATCCACAACAGAGAACATAAGCCATGAACCTGTCTCTACTTACATCATATGGTGGCTTTGTTTATCCAACAGAGAACATAAGCCATGAACCTGGCTCTACTTACATCATATGAACGCTTTGTTTATCCGACAGAGAACATAAGCCATGAACCTGTCTATGCTTACATCATATGGTGGCTTTGTTTATCCGACAGAGAACATAAGCCATGAACCCGCCTATACTTACATCATATGGTGGCTTTGTTTATCCAACAGAGAACATAAGCCATGGAGCCTTCTATACTTACATCATATGGTGGCTTTGTTTATCCGACAGAGAACATAAGCCATGAACCCGCCTATACTTACATCATATGGTGGCTTTGTTTATCCGACAGAGAACATAAGCCATGAACCCACCTATACTTACATCATATGGTGGCTTTGTTTATCCGACAGAGAACATAAGCCATGAACCTGCCTATACTTACATCATATGGTCGCTTTCTTTATCCGACAGAGAACATAAGCCATGAACCTGCCTATACTTACATCATATGGTGTCTTTGTTTATCCGACAGAGAACATAAGCCATGAACCTGCCTATGCTTACATCATATGGTGGCTTTGTTTATCCGACAGAGAACATAAGCCATGAACCTGCCTATACTTACATCATATGGTCGCTTTGTTTATCCGACAGAGAACATAAGCCATGAACCTGCCTATACTTACATCATATGGTGGCTTTGTTTATCCGACAGAGAACATAAGCCATGAACCTGTCTATACTTGCATCATATGGTGGCTTTGTTTATCCGACAGAGAACATAAGCCATGAACCTGCCTATACTTACATCATATGGTGGCTTTGTTTATCCGATTTCCCCCATGTTATGAATACTTTAATCCTCCCAGACCAGAAACAGTACATTCTTTATGATGTAAGGAATATTCTGTTGAATATTTTAAAACTAATTTGACTGGGAGGTTGTGCTGCCTGTGATAGCAACAGGTTCCAGTCAAATTAGTTTCAAAATATTTGACAGTGATGTGTATCGTTGTCTTGTAATTGAGACACTGTAATTCCAATGGTTAAATGGTTAATATTAGCCAATGCCTGTCTGCTATATAGGGCTATCTGTGTGTATCCAGTGAAGATTTAACCCTATAATGGTCGAGATTTTTCAAGGAAATTGACATTCTTGTTCAAAGAATTCCCAGACCAAGAGAAGACTATTTTTGAAAATTTATGACTGGAATAACTGGCACCTTTATCATGCCAGTCATTCCAGAGGTAAAATTTTAAAGATCGTCCTCTTGCCCTGAAAATGTACTTTTCTCAAGACAACTGTAAAGGTGAGTTTTGTGTGGATTGTATACACCTGTGCAAAAGTTAAGCACCAGCAAAAACAATAGAACGTAGAAACATGATGGTACAACTAGGCTGCCATACTTTTTGTCCCCGCGTTAGCTGACATAATTCCAAGTACCAAATGCACATGCATGCATGACTTCACGCCGCTTGATGTCCGTGCGTGGCGGGAAACAGCACACGTGTTCAGTTATGTAAAAGTTCAGTTTGAGGTGTAGAACATTACATACAGATTTAGGCGACAAGATTAGGAATTTTGTGTTCATGACCGTGGTTTATTTGTACAGAGAGAATTAGCTCTTGACTGTGAACCGCTATGGCAAGACGAAGGTTAAGTGATCGTGTGAAATGGCAAATCATAGGCATGCATACCACTGGTATGTCATGCAGAGAGATTGGCAGACAGCTGAACATTAACCATACTGTAATCAGTCGTTTGATTGCAAAACATGGGCAAACTAACGAGGTGAAGGACAGGCCTAGATCTGGAAGACCGAAGAAGACTACTGCCCGTGATGATCGAGCCCTAGTACGCCTTGTTAGGAGATCTCCATTCACCAACAGCAGAGTGCTCAGCCAGCAATGGGAAACGCGCAATAGAGTGTCAATGTCTACCGTCAAAAGGAGACTGTATGCTGCTGGCATGAAAGCTAGGTGACCTGTCAGACGTCCTCTCCTCACTGCACACCACAAAGAGGAGGGTCTGAGGTGGTGCAACGAAAGAAGACACTGGAACATGAGATCCTGGAGACGGGTACACTGGTCCGATGAAAGTCGGTTCCTGCTTCATGCCACAGATGGTCGAACTCGTGTATGGAGGTCCAGACGCACGGCGTACGACCAACGTAACATCATGGAAGAAGTTCCATTTGGTGGAGGTTCCGTTATGATATGGGGGTGCATCTCATTTGATTGTAAGCTGGATCTGTTGACTGTACCTGGAACACTAAATGGACAAAGATATCAAGATTCCATACTGGATAGAGTTGTGGTCCCTCATTTTGTAAATCATGCACCTGGAACCCACCCTATATTCATGGATGACAACGCCCGACCACATCGTGCTAGAGCTGTGCATGAATACCTCCGCCAGAATGCCATCGAAACCCTACCATGGCCAGCAAGGAGCCCTGACATGAACCCTATTGAGCATATCTGGGACATTCTGGGAAACATGGTGAGAAGGAGGGATCCTCCTGTGCAGAACCTACAGGAATTAACAGACGCACTCCATCTTGAATGGCAACGAATACCACAATGGCGTATCAGTCGGTTGGTGACCAGCATGAGACGTCGTGTCCAGGCCGTCATCCAGGCACAAGGTGGATATACCCGGTATTAATAATGACAGTCTCAAACTCGTGCACAGATGTTAAACTTCGTTTTCAGACACCATTAATGACAATCTAGCCACATGTGTCAACTGTAGGGCAATAGTTGTCAGTTGTGTCAACGTAACCATATTCAGGCCTCGTTTTCAAGTTCAAACAAAAACATACAGTGTTTCCCCACCATCATAATCAGCATTCCTCTAGTTCCATTATTACCTCTTGCACTAAGATGGATGGGTACATAAATGTTTATGCTATTGCTTTCTTCATAGCACATGAATATACCCTCGCATGTGCGTAAAAATAGGGTGGTGCTTAACTTTTGCACAGGTGTATATATTAGAGGATTGAATAGCATCTTTACAATAGGTCTTTAATAAATATGTAACTTGAATTCAACTCGTTGTATGCAAGCTGATGACATGCTTAGTAAAGTTGTATTAAGAGGAAGATAAAAGTAAAATACATTGATAAATAGAAATTATAAGTAAAGTGACAGAATTCTGATCATCATATCATTTATTATCTAACAGTATGTGTTAATCAAGTTCCTGGAGGCCAGGAAACCAGATGCCAAGAAGATCAGTATTTCTGGAATCAAGTTTTATGGATTTCAACGAGATGAAGACTTTATTGAAAACAATGAGGTATGTCTAACGCACAGATACCTAGCCATGTCTTTGTTCTATTGAAAACAATGATGTATGTCTAACACGCAGAACTCTAGCCACTCCTTCATTGTCCCCCGACGTCCGTCGATGGAGACACTAGTAATAGGCAGCAACCGCGCGTGTGTCCATCCATCCGTCTGTCACACTAGGTTTCCACTCGATAACTTTAGTTAGCCTGCATGGATTTATTTCAAATTTGGTATAGGGATTCCTTATGTCGAGGCCTCGGTGGGGAGTGCGTTTCAGCGACGCTCGTCCAGATGTGATGGAGTTATCCCCCTTGAATGACAGAATTCAAGGAAAATTTGGTTTCCATTCAACAACTTTACATAGTCTGCATGGATTAATTTCAAATTTGGTATAGTGATTCCTTATGACGAGGCCTCGGTGGGGATTGCGTTTCAGCGACGCCCACCCAAATGTGATGGAGTTATCCCCCTTGAATGACAGAATTCAAGGAAAATTTGGTTTCCGTTCAATACATTTAGCGAGCCTGCATGGATTTATTTCAAATTTGGTATAGTGATTCCTTATGATGAGGCCTCGGTGGGGATTGCGTTTCAGCGACGTGCGTCCAGATGTGATGGAGTTATCCCCCTTGAATGACAGAATTCAAGGAAAATTTGGTTTCCATTCAATAACTTTACATAGTCAGCATGGATTATTTTCAAATTTGGTATAGTGATTCCTTATGATGAGGCCTCGGTGGGGATTGCATTTCAGCGACGCGCGTCCAGATGTGATGGAGTTATCCCCCTTGAATGACATAGAATTCAAGGAAAATTTGGCTTCCATTCAACAACTTTACATAGTCTGCATGGATTAATTTCAAATTTGGTATAGTGATTCCTTATGACGAGGCCTCGGTGGGGATTGCGTTTCAGCGACGCACTTCCAGATGTGATGGAGTTATCCCCCTTGAATGACATAGAATCCATGGAAAATTTGGTTTCCGTTCAATACCTTTAGCTAGGCTGCACAGATTTATTTCAAATTTGGTATAGTGATTCCTTATGACGAGACCTCGGTGGGGATTGCGTTTCAGCGACGCGTGTCCAGATGAGATGGAGTTATCCCCCTTGAATGACATAGAATTCAAGGAAAATTAATAATGCATAGCTGTACCAAAAACAGGTCTGCTTTACATGCATGATTACTGCTTCATATATTGCATAATTTTGCTATTTCATAAATGCTGACACAAACTACTTGTCTGCTTTATATGCATGTGCTTTTAGTTTAGTAGATGTTAGCATTGTGTTCTACAATGGATTGTGATTGCACTTCCTCATCTCATTATGTATGTAGTGTTTTAGCCACCATAGATTCACATGCATATACACACACACGCAATTTTGTAAAGGCGGGAATCTCAAAAATTTGTTTTACTAACAACACCCGTCGCGGGACATGTGATCAGTACTGATCTTCTTCATTCTATTGAAAATAATGAGGTATGTCTAACACACAGAACTCTAGCCACTTCTTCATTCTATTGAAACCAATGAGCTATGTCTAACACACAGAACTCTAGCCACTTCTTCATTCTATTGAAAACAATGAGGTATGTCTAACACACAGAACTCTAGCCACGTCTTCATTCTATTGAAACCAATGCGCTATGTCTAACACGCAGGACTCTAGCCACTTCTTCATTCTATTGAAACCAATGAGCTATGTCTAACACACAGAACTCTAGCCACTTCTTCATTCTATTGAAACCAATGAGCTATGTCTAACACACAGAACTCTAGCCACTTCTTCATTCTATTGAAACCAATGAGCTAGGTCTAACACACAGAACTCTAGCCACTTCTTCATTCTATTGAAACCAATGAGCTAGGTCTAACACACAGAACTCTAGCCACTTCTTCATTCTATTGAAACCAATGAGCTAGGTCTAACACACAGAACTCTAGCCACTTCTTCATTCTATTGAAACCAATGAGCTAGGGCTAACACACAGAACTCTAGCCACTTCTTCATTCTATTGAAAACAATGAAGTATGTCTAACACACAGAACTCTAGCCACTTCTTCATGCTATTGAAACCAATGAGCTAGGTCTAACACACAGAACTCTAGCCACTTCTTCATTCTATTGAAACCAATGAGCTAGGTCTAACACACAGAACTCTAGCCACTTCTTCATTCTATTGAAACCAATGAGCTAGGGCTAACACACAGAACTCTAGCCACTTCTTCATTCTATTGAAACCAATGAGCTAGGTCTAACACACAGAACTCTAGCCACTTCTTCATTCTATTGAAAACAATGAGGTATGTCTAACACGCAGAACTCTAGCCACTTCTTCATTCTATTGAAACCAATGAGCTAGGTCTAACACGCAGAACTCTAGCCACTTCTTCATTCTATTGAAACCAATGAGGTATGTCTAACACACAGAACTCTAGCCACTTCTTCATTCTATTGAAACCAATGAGCTAGGTCTAACACACAGAACTCTAGCCACTTCTTCATTCTATTGAAAACAATGAGGTATGTCTAACACGCAGAACTCTAGCCACTTCTTCATTCTATTGAAACCAATGAGCTAGGTCTAACACGCAGAACTCTAGCCACTTCTTCATTCTATTGAAACCAATGAGGTATGTCTAAGACACAGAACTCTAGCCACTTCTTCATTCTATTGAAACCAATGAGCTATGTCTAACACGCAGAACTCTAGCCACTTCTTCATTCTATTGAAACCAATGAGCTATGTCTAACACGCAGAACTCTAGCCACTTCTTCATTCTATTGAAACCAATGAGCTAGGTCTAACACACAGAACTCTAGCCACTTCTTCATTCTATTGAAACCAATGAGCTAGGTCTAACACACAGAACTCTAGCCACTTCTTCATTCTATTGAAACCAATGAGCTAGGTCTAACACACAGAACTCTAGCCACTTCTTCATTCTATTGAAACCAATGAGCTAGGGCTAACACACAGAACTCTAGCCACTTCTTCATTCTATTGAAAACAATGAAGTATGTCTAACACACAGAACTCTAGCCACTTCTTCATGCTATTGAAACCAATGAGCTAGGTCTAACACACAGAACTCTAGCCACTTCTTCATTCTATTGAAACCAATGAGCTAGGTCTAACACACAGAACTCTAGCCACTTCTTCATTCTATTGAAACCAATGAGCTAGGGCTAACACACAGAACTCTAGCCACTTCTTCATTCTATTGAAACCAATGAGCTAGGTCTAACACACAGAACTCTAGCCACTTCTTCATTCTATTGAAAACAATGAGGTATGTCTAACACGCAGAACTCTAGCCACTTCTTCATTCTATTGAAACCAATGAGCTAGGTCTAACACGCAGAACTCTAGCCACTTCTTCATTCTATTGAAACCAATGAGGTATGTCTAACACACAGAACTCTAGCCACTTCTTCATTCTATTGAAACCAATGAGCTAGGTCTAACACACAGAACTCTAGCCACTTCTTCATTCTATTGAAAACAATGAGGTATGTCTAACACGCAGAACTCTAGCCACTTCTTCATTCTATTGAAACCAATGAGCTAGGTCTAACACGCAGAACTCTAGCCACTTCTTCATTCTATTGAAACCAATGAGGTATGTCTAAGACACAGAACTCTAGCCACTTCTTCATTCTATTGAAAACAATGAGGTATGCCTAACACACAGAACTCTAGCCACTTCTTCATTCTATTGAAACCAATGAGCTATGTCTAACACGCAGGACTCTAGCCACTTCTTCATTCTATTGAAACCAATGAGCTATGTCTAACACACAGAACTCTACCCACTTCTTCATTCTATTGAAACCAATGAGCTAGGTCTAACACGCAGAACTCTAGCCACTTCTTCATTCTATTGAAACCAATGAGCTAGGTCTAACACACAGAACTCTAGCCACTTCTTCATTCTATTGAAACCAATGAGCTATGTCTAACACGCAGAACTCTAGCCACTTCTTCATTCTATTGAAACCAATGAGCTATGTCTAACACACAGAACTCTAGCCACTTCTTCATTCTATTGAAACCAATGAGCTAGGTCTAACATGCAGAACTCTAGCCACTTCTTCATTCTATTGAAACCAATGAGCTAGGTCTAACACACAGAACTCTAGCCACTTCTTCATTCTATTGAAACCAATGAGCTAGGTCTAACACGCAGAACTCTAGCCACTTCTTCATTCTATTGAAACCAATGAGCTAGGTCTAACACGCAGAACTCTAGCCACTTCTTCATTCTATTGAAAACAATGAAGTATGTCTAACACACAGAACTCTAGCCACTTCTTCATTCTATTGAAACCAATGAGCTAGCTCTAACACACAGAACTCTAGCCACTTCTTCATTCTATTGAAACCAATGAGCTAGGTCTAACACACAGAACTCTAGCCACTTCTTCATTCTATTGAAAACAATGAGGCATGTCTAACACACAGAACTCTAGCCACTTCTTCATTCTATTGAAACCAATGAGCTAGGTCTAACACGCAGAACTCTAGCCACTTCTTCATTCTATTGAAACCAATGAGGTATGTCTAACACACAGAACTCTAGCTACTTCTTCATTCTATTGAAACCAATGAGCTAGGTCTAACACACAGAACTCTAGCCACTTCTTCATTCTATTGAAAACAATGAGGTATGTCTAACACGCAGAACTCTAGCCACTTCTTCATTCTATTGAAACCAATGAGCTAGGTCTAACACGCAGAACTCTAGCCACTTCTTCATTCTATTGAAACCAATGAGGTATGTCTAAGACACAGAACTCTAGCCACTTCCTCATTCTATTGAAACCAATGAGGTATGTCTAACACACAGAACTCTAGCCACTTCTTCATTCTATTGAAAACAATGAGCTATGTCTAACACACAGAACTCTAGTCACTCCTTCATTCTATTGAAACCAATGAGCTATGTCTAACACACAGAACTCTAGTCACTCTTTCATTCTATTGAAACCAATGAGCTATGTCTAACACACAGAACTCTAGCCACTCCTTCATTCTAAGTTCAACAATAGTCTGGCTTCATGGGAGCTCCACATTCTGAAAATTATGGTGAAAATAATTTGATGGAAAATTCTTTATGTAAGACTCGCAGCAATGAGTCGAAACATTTTCAAAATAATCAGCATGATTTCCTTTCACTGTAGAATGAATTAAATATGATAGAAGTTGGGCTGGTCTGATATTTAGGCTAGGGTATTATAGTTTATATATGTTTATCTATTTTGGATGACAATAGTCATTTCTTGTTTCCCATTTTATCCCTGAAATCATTGTATCTCAATTTGACATGTGGAATGCAGTCCATCTAGTTAGAAAATTTGCCACGAAATGACCGGTTCAATAACTGAGCCAATCATTCCAATGGTAAATATTCAATATTAGTCGTGATGACCTACAAATGGATATACTTTGATATTCTTAACCAAATTTAGCCATTAAAGGGTTAACTAATTTGGTATCTACTACCTCAGATGTGGATTTCATGTTCATATTGTCACAAAGTGCAACTAAAATCTTTTATGTTCAAATGATGAGTTTAGCATAGAAATTGATTCACTCACTTTGTAAGAAGAAGGTGTTATTACATTCGCATCTGTCTGTCTATCTGTCTGCTGCCCGTATGTCTGTCTGTATGTCCTAAGCTGTGTCTAAAAAAATGCTGCTCCAATTTGGCTCAAATTTAAACAACAAAAGATATTTCAGTGAAAAAGAGTTTCCAGACTTTGGCCATGATCTGAATAAATGATCTATGATTCAGATCAGATCTGGTTGGGAGTGTGTATGAATTTTGATGGCATATATTGTGTCCCTGTCTAGCAGATCCCATTCATGCCATGCTGATCATATCTGTTTACTCAGCTACCCCTTTTATATGCATGGTTGGAGCGAGCGAGGCAAGGAGTGGAGATTGCAGCAGCTAGCTAGTACTCTAATGAGGCACGGACTGTAGTCCTGGGCACTGATCAATACACCAGACAGTGCTACTATGCTTCATGTTTAGTTCTATTATTGTCATATTCATTTGTGTCACACAATTTCATTGGTCAACTACTCTGTGAAAATATGAGGGATCGGATCTGTCACGTAAACGATGTAATAATCAATTACGTCACCGGTAGGCTGATGTCACAATCATAATGCATAGTGATTGGTTCACTTCAAGAGATACTTACCTCTCTAACACTCTATGATATTTCCTAAATGTCGACCACTCAATAACCCCAGATTAAAAAAGAAAGGTGTCCTTATTGGGCAGGTAGACAGGTAACAGGCAGCCGGATGCCGGCCCCAACCTTGCGCATGCGCAGACTGTCACTGCCTCTTTCTTGACTATTGACCTGAACCACATGCTTGTGTTTTTCTACTACTTGCTAAGTTTTTGCTCAATTATCTATCAAAAGTTGTTCTAGAGTGTTTGTTGCCATGTCTGACCATTATAATTCGTCTAAGGCCACTTCAGGACCGAGTTTTCAGGTGAACTCTAGTACAATTATGTCTTAATTACATCTTAATTACGCGGTGTCACCTATTTCCGTGACATGGTATAGATGTTATAAGCCCCCAGAGAACTGGTAATTTTATTAACTGGCCATAAAATGTTAATCTCTCTTTGTGCTTGTGTCCACACATTCCTGTAAGAAGGTTTGTATACATCTAAGAGGGTTTCTCTCCACTATTTCCCTATAAAATGCCCAGAGTGATAGATACTCCCATAAGAGCGAGCTTGTTATTCTGCCCTCTGGTCCCACCCCTCCCTTTATAAGTAAGTCAGTGGTGATGAAGAGTGGTTGTCTGGTGGAGAGTCCAAGCGTAGGACATGGTATGCCTTTGCTAAAGACGCAGGTACTCTAATTATGCTTTATGGCACTGTAAAATATTGGAAAATATTTGTGATTATTTGCTGCCAATATTTTTTCAGTCATACTGTTTATCTGTATCATTATCATGAGCTATTACTGTGTTCATTTACTGTTTAGTATGCTCTTGTATTCATACAATTCATCTTACACCTGGATGTTGTTCATCTGTTTCTATTTATGGAAATTATGACGTCATAATCAACCGTTTTATTATTGTTAATATCCTCCTTGAGGCTGGTTGTTCATCTTTCTCACCGTCCTGTTTAGGCCTATAGGTGATTTCGCTCTCCTTTATGAGTTAATTTATTTAATTTCAAAGGTTTAATTAAAAAAGAAACTTTAACTCATTGTCGTCATGTTGTCCCGTTTTTGAGAGCCTTGTGCCGGTTGTAACCGATCTATCAAGCTTAAGTTTACTCCTCACCTATGTATTAAGTGTTCACCTTGCGGTCCATTATTGAAATCTGATGTCTGTAAACAGTGGGGTTGGGGTGTGTGTGGTGTGGGGTGGCGACTTATCCTCTGAATTTCTGTCGTTACAGGCGAAGGATAAGACGTCGGAGGCAGAGAAGTGTGCGAAGAAGAGTGTAAGTGGCAAGGGTAAGAGAAAGGCCTCTGTTTCATCGGAAATGGAGTCTTTCAGGTTAGAGATGATGGGGGAGATGAAAAATACAATAAAAGATTTGGTACCAGAGCTGCTTCGAAGCATGCTCCCTGGGCCGAGTACTTTATTGTCTTCTTTAGCTGCCCCCGAGCAGAAATTCCCCGACGCTGATTCTGGTGTCCGTCGTGGTCCGTGGTTCGAAAATGTTTCAGAATCAGTGGTGGCTTCAGTAGATCGGAAGGCCCACTGCCTTGCCAATGGATCCTGGAGCTGGCCTAATTGATCCCGGCTGGAGGCTTGTCTCATCGGTTGATCTTGGGCCGGGGCCGCTGGACACAGGCTCGCGCCTAGATTGTCCGCACCCGAAGGGTACTGCCACCTCTTATGGTACCTTCACTGGCCAGCCCGGGTTAGCGCTCTTTGCAAGCCCAGAGGCAGTCTATGATGGCCAGGAGGAAGAGAATTTTCTGCTGGGTTGACCCCTTGAAGCCATGGACATGGAAATGGACGAACATGCACCCCTCGCGGGGAGCATAGGCGATCTTTTCCATGGGACTACTCCCGCAGGGGTAGCCTTCACAGCTCAAAGGGTGGCCCGGGTTGGAGCGGATGACCGCTGTTATTGTATACCTCGGCTTGCCGAGGATATGACAGCAGCTGGTCCAGGCCATGGTGTGGTGAATTACACCGCGCACGCTTCCATTGTGCCGGCTCCTGGCTTTACAGCCGTGGCGCAAGACATGCCTGCTCTCTCGGGCCCGCATGTTTTCAATGGCCTACCAGGAGTATCCACTGCTCCAGCCACGTTTACACCAGCTAGAGCTGTAGCAGATGACGAAGGCCTGCGCCTTGTCGAGCACTCACAGGTGGCCACAGAAGAGGACTGGTCTGATGCGTGCCAATGGCCGGTAAGCGTTAGACCAGAGCTCTGTGTAGAACAGCTGGTAAGTCAGTGGGACCAGTGCCAGTGGTTGGCTGGAAAGCCAGCAGTTACCGCTATGCCATCTCTGCCATTAGCAGAACATATAGTGGATATGTTCAGGGCGGCAATGACGTCCATTAAGCGTAATGGACAGCTTGCGAAGGCCCCCCCACGAGGTGGCGAGGCAGTGTCGTATCGTTGCGGGCCAATACCAGAAATACGGTACAGTGCCAAAGCCGAGCGCTGATGATCGCGCTGCGCTTGACGAGGACACACGGTCAGGCTTCTGTTCTGACATGGGAGGGCTGCGCTCAGCAAACACAGCGTTGCGCGAAGCAGAGGAGAGCTCTAGAGCATCCATAGTGGTGCTCTCGCATGTCTCCCAGCTGTTACTGGGCGTAGTAACAGTGCCTGCATCATGCCAAGCAAGCCCTGTGTCAGTTCAGAGAGCCATCCAGGATGGTATTAACCTGACTCTCCATTGTATGATTAGGGCAGTGACTAGAAGTGTCAGGGCGAGACGCACATTTGCACTAGACAATTTGTGTCCATCCCAGGATTTGTATAACAGGCTGCTGCGGATGCCTATGTCAGGTCCTGGTCTCTTTGGGGGAGTGAGGGATGTAGACACCTCCAAGAGAGTCACTCTAGTCAACAATCTGGGGCACTACACAAGCAATTTGAGGTGCTTTGTAGGGAGCACATTCACGCAGTGCCCCTGCATACCGTGCACAGCAGGCCTGAGGTGGCGCTGGTAAAGTCAGGCCAGCCACCGGCGCAGCGTAGGCCACAGCCATGCCAGCACCGGCCTGCAGTGGGGGTGCATGCTCCTCAAGCGCAACCAGCCATGCAGCTGCCCATGCACCGAGGTGCGTGGGCTGTGGCACGGGTGCAGGCGGTGCGAGCCGTGGCACGCGAGGATCTGGTCATGGTAATCATGCCTGATGGGCCAATTTCCGCAAGAACCAAACCAATGCTAGATCCAGAGACAGTCCCACTCTTGCACTGCTTATGTCCACCTCTCTCCCTAGGTGGACCCGTGGGCGGTCGATTGGCCCTCCACAAGTAGGAGTGGGAGCGGGTAACCCAGGAATGCTTAGTCTTGCGATGGCTTTCAGGCGGGTACCAGCCCAACTGGGCGATAGGCCCACCATCGCACCTGTCTCTGGTTCCGATCTGGACTGAAATTCCAAGAGATTCAGATCAACAGTTGTGTATAGAGGAAGAGATAAATTCCATCATACAAAAAGGAGCAATTCAACCGGCACAAAATTGCCCTGTCTTCTATTCAACCATGTTTCTAGTGACAAAGAGCACTGGAGGGTGGAGACCAATTCTCAACCTCAAGCCATTAAACAAGTTCATCGACACACCGAGTTTCAAGATGGAAATAGTCAAGACGGTGTTGGCGGAGTTTGAGAAGGGAATGTGGACGGCATTAATTGATCTGAAGGATGCTTATTTCCACATTCCAATTGCGAAGAGTTTTCGTCGGTACCGGAGATTCGCATTCCAGGGCCGACAGTGGGAATTCAAAGTTCTACCATTTGGAATTTCCATGGCTCCTCGGGTCTTCATCAGGGTGGTTCTTGCAATAACAGCATACATCCGCAGGAGATGCATAGCAGTCCACACTTACATAGACAATTGGATGTTAAAAGCACGCAATCAGGAAAGGCTTGCAGCAAATCTGGAGATAATTTTGAAAACTCACAGACTTAGGCTGGATAAAACTTTCAGAAATCAGAGCTGACTTCATCCCAGAAGTTTGTTTACCAGGGAATGTTCTTCGATCTAGAGATAGGATATGTTTATCCTACTCAGGAGAGAGTAGAAATACTCATCTCAGTAATACAGTCAGTGTGCAACAGGCATCATGGACTGGCACAGGTTTACTTGAGAATGCAGGGGTTGATGGTTTCTCTGGAACCAGTCATTCCACAGACGGCCTTGCGCGGGCGACCTATCCAGTTATTTCAAGTGACAGAGTGGACCCAGAGGACAGGTTCCCTGGATTCCGGTGTCAGTGTTGGAACCTCTTATTCACTACCTTCAATGATGGATGAAGAGCGAAAATTTCCTGAGTGTGTGTGTGTGTGTGTGTGTGTGTGTGTGTGTGTGTGTGTGTGAGATGCTCACCCCTCCCCACCCTTAAATAACAATGTACACAGATGCATCAATGGAGGGATGGGGGGCTTGCTTGGAAGAAGCCACAGTATCAGGGCTTTGGAATGTGGATCAGTCACAGGAACATATAAATCTACTGGAATTACGAGCGGTAGTTCTGGGCCTGGAACATTTCTTATAGAAAGTTCAGGGCAAGATTGTTCTAGTTCGATCAGACAACTGAACAGTAGTGACTTACATAAACCGCCAGGGTGGAACGAAGTCACCCAGTCTCTGTATGATGACTTGGAAACTGCTTTGCTGGTGTCTAGATCATATGATCACCTTGAAGGCAGTTCACATTCTGGGAAGGCTAAATCTGCTAGCAGACTCATTGAGCCGAAGGATGAGTGTTTTGCCCACGGAATGGTAACTAAATCAATGTGTGGCGGATCGTTTGTTCGACTACTGGGGAACCAACATAGATTTGTTCGCAACAAACAAGAATGCGAAGATGACGATGTACGTCTCTCCGATTCCAGATCCGCGAGCTTTCACAACAGATGCGTTAGCTATCAGTTGGGAGAAAATGTATGCATACGCATTCCTACCAGCAATCCTGATTCCAAAAGTTCTTCAGAAAATCAGGCAGGAGTGCTTCTGATCGCCCCAAATTGGCCAAGCCGATCATGGTATGCGGATCTGCTGGACCTTCTGGTCTGCAATCCGGTTCCTCTACCTCTGATGGAAATATTATTTTTCAGGGCAAGTCCCTTCACAACAACCCGTCAGTGTTCCAATTGACTGCATGGATGTTGTCAAGGAATCTAAAGTTAAGGAGGGCTTTTCTGAGCAAGCAGCCATATTTATGGCAAAAGCCAGAAGGGAGTCAACCTCCAGAGCATATAACTATAAAATCAATAGATTTGCAGAATGGTGCTCAAACAGGTATGTTAATCCAATGGATGCATCTATTCAGGTAGTAGCTGATTTCCTCTGTCACCTGTATGATGCCTATAGCCTCAAGTCTAACTCTATGGCCTGGACCACGATACCTTGAATAACTATAGACCGGTTTCGAACTTACCTTTCATGTCAAAACTTGTCGAAAAGGCGGTACTTAAAAGACTGTCAGTCCATTTACGAAAATGTGATTTATATGAGCCATTTCAGTCCGCATACCGACAATACCATAGCACCGAAACAGCCCTTCTAAGGGTTGTAAATGATATTCGCAGTGCTGTTGACAAAGGTAATGTTTCCCTGCTGCTATTGTTAGATTTGAGTGCCGCATTCGACACTATTGACCATCAGATACTTTTATCACAATTGCGTCATACATTTGGATTAGATGGCCCAGTATGGAACTGGTTTGAATCGTATCTATCCGAGAGATATCAGTCAGTCTGCGTAAACGGATCATTCTCCGAACCGATCAAGCTCACGTGTGGTGTGCCGCAAGGATCGATTTTGGGTCCAGTATTATTTACGCTATACACACGGCAACTTGGACAGAAAATCGAGAACCACAACATCCAACGCCATTTCTACGCCGATGACACGCAGCTCATCAACAGTTTTATACCATCAGTATCAGCCGCAAGTATGGCAACAGATCAACTAAATGACTGCTGTTCGGACATTAAATCCTGGATGACATTGAATATGTTGAAGCTAAATGATGACAAAACGGAGGCCATGCTAGTTGGTCCGGTGATTAGGCGCGCTAAATCAGACTTGACATGCATCACTGTTGGAACAAGCCAAATAAATCTGTCACCTGTGGTGAAAGATCTAGGGGTAATGCTTGATAATGAACTGACCATGGAAAAGCATGTTAATCATCTCTGCAAAGTGTGCTCGTACCAGCTACGTAATATTGGTTGCATCAGACGGTATATTACGAAGGAGGCTACAATCATGCTTATACTGGCGTTAATATCGTCAAGACTTGATTATTGTAACAGCTTGCTTATTGGTGCACCAAAACAACTTATTCATAAGCTACAGATTGTACAAAATACCGCTGCTAGAATCATATCACTCCGCCGAAAGTATGATCACATAACCCCTGTCTTACAGAATTTGCATTGGCTCCCGATCGAGCAGAGAATCACTTTCAAAATTTTATGCTTGACTTACCAATGTGTTTCCGGTACTGCCCCTGCATACTTAACTGAACTAGTACAACCCTATTCGCCTGGTCGATCACTCAGATCTGTCAATCAGATGCTGCTAAACGTCCCAAAAGTAAATTCTACTACATATGGCCACAAAACTTTCGCTTATGCAGCTCCCACCGAGTGGAACAACCTACCACTTAGTCTAAAAAACTCAGCATCATTAGATATTTTCAAATCACAACTGAAAACCACCCTTTTCAAACGAGCATATTCTCAGTAGATATAGCTATTACGCACTAGCGCTTAGAGCACGCATTGTCATGGATTCAGCGCTTTATAAATGTACTTATTATTATTATTATTATTATTGCTGACTACAAGTCAGGTTTAATGTCAGTTATCCCTTGCTTGTCTGATAGGGGAAGTGACGAAGTCTGTTCATTGAACACTTTAATAAAAGGCATGGGTAATCTAAGACAGAGAAATCCACCGGCGATTCCATCTTGGAGTTTATCTCTAGTACTTCAAGTTCTCGCTGATAAACCCTTTGAACCACTGAGTGCCATTTCTATGAAAATGTTGTCACTTAAAACTGTATTTTTAATTGATGTGGCCTCTGCAAGACGTAGAAGCGAAATTCATGCTTTATCCGGCAAGGCAGACCATTATATGGTTACAGGGGAAGGCCTTGGGCTTCTACCTAGGATTAATTTCATGGCTAAGAATCAGTCTTTGACATATCCAGGTTAACCAATTATTTTACCAGCCTTGACTAGGTTTGACCCTAATTCAAAAGCATGGTGTCCAGTCCGCGCATTAAACAGCTACAAACAACATATACAGGAATGGCAGACGGACCCATCCTCATTATGGTTGTCTTATAGTGACCCCCATGGCAGGGCGTCAAAAGACAGTGTCTGTGGCGTAGTGGCGTCCACCGCCCTGTTTAACGGGGTGGTGGTGGATGACATTATGTCGGTAGCTCAGTGGCACTGTGAGTCAAGTTTTACTGACCATTACCTCCGTGACACCACTAACCATCTTGCCTTATCGATATTCAAAAGATGATCAGGTGTATATATTGTAGATAAGTTGCCCTTGCTGTCTTCAGACATCACATTTTAATTGTGGAAACAACGCATAATTGTGTATCATTTTTCCTTCACTGATGTGGACTGGATGGATACAGCTTTCATGCATAAGATCAGTACCGCCTTTTGTTGTTTCATAATTTATTGTCACCCTGTATTACCCTTTCTTAATAAGAATGTAATGGTACCTGTGTATTATGTGGTTCATTTATTGAGAGTATAGGAAAATGAAGTCTTTCGTCTCGTGTCCTGTAGTACTTAACACCAGTACTTAGAGAGCATATGGGACTTTGAGGTCATAGCCTCTCCTTTCCCAAAAGGGTGGGTGGGAGCGCATTTGACATACAGTCATTACTCTCACCATCGGTTATGTTATCCGATGTTCAAATCATTGCCTGATTGTGTGTGTCACACAATTTCAGATGTTAATGCTTCATGCGCAAAAATGCGCAAGGGATGAGCTGGTCTTTTGACCTCGCCTCCCTCCCGCCGAATCCACTTACGAATTCTAGCAATATCATAGAGTGCAAGGGAGGTAAGTATATCTCTTGAAGTGAAATAAACGAAATCACGGATTTCTTTTTTCATGAAAGAATAATTATACTTTAAGAAATATCATAGAGTGTTAGGGAGGTAAGTATAACTACTCTATCGCGAAAAAGGAAATCCGTGATTTCGTTTAATGTATCATGAACATAAGTCTGTTAGTAGTATACAAATTGTATGTCTGTGCTGGATTTACTGTTTAAAGGTACTGTGTCACACCAAGCGGTCTTAACCCGTACTACTCTGGTGTCAAAATTTTTAATTTTCGAATTAAATTCAAAGATGAACTGATGTTCATTTTTCAACAAATTTGGTGGAGGATGGTGCTGTCGTAGACAGCAACATCTTCCAGCAAAATTGTTGAAAAATGTCCACCAGTTTCTTTGATATTGACACAGTAAAATCTAGAATATTGACATCAGATTGCTATGGTTTAACTGAAAAATAATATCAAACTTACAATAATCCCGGCATATTTAGCATATTGTTATGCACTCTAATGGAATATGAACTGATTTTCCATGTTGAGCGCCCTATCATTGAAATTGAATTATGCATAAAAACTATGCAATGTGGATGAATTTTATTTTAAATGTGTAGGTTGTGCCTCGTGAAATGGTGGAACAGCCATTCAGTAAGAAAAAGGGCTTCCCCCAGTCGCAAAGTATGTCACAACGCCATAAACAAATTTCTTGTGAAAGCGACGAGTTTGTGAATGTTACACTACATATTTATCTTCTCCTACTCATGCGTTTTAGTGTGTTCTCGTGTACCAACTTCTTGGTGACAGCTTGATGTAGAATTATATGAAGATATTTGTGCGCTAGAATAAGAAAATTCAACAATATTTATGTGATTGAAGCGGAAAACAATCCCGTCAAGGGGCGTTCACTCCAGTGCCAATTCGCCACATTAGGCCGTTGTTATTATGGTACAATTGTAATATGTTGGCAGCTTATTTTAAAGTCCATGTGATTTCAGCGATTTTACATGATATTGTACACACCTACGCCAGTTCCATGGCCCTATTCTATGCACTGGGCATAAGAAAATGTAGGATATAGGTCGTCTATTCACGTTTTGCGTGTAGGATGCGCATACATGAGTCTTACAGCTTCATTCGTTGCTAAGTCAGTCATCCACACAGTCAGTGGGTTGATCGGTCAGTGGGTTGGTCAATCGCTGGGTGGGTGGTTCGGTTGGTTATCCTGTGTGTCCGTCCGCCACTCATGCAGTCTGCTAGTCTGTTACTCATGCAGTCATCCGATTTGTCACCCATGCAGTCTAGCCTGTCAGTCTATTCCTCATACAGCCATCCAATCTGTCAGTCATGCAGTCCATTAGTCTGTCACTCATGCAGTCATCTGATCTGTCACTCATGCAGTCATCCGATCTGTCACTCACGCAGTCATCCTATCTGTCACTCACGCAGTCATCTCATCACTTACTGTTGCCGTCATCTGATCGGTCACCCATGCAGTCATCCGATCTGTCACTCATGCAGTCAACCGATCTGTCACCCATGCAGTCATCCGATCTGTCATTCATGCAGTCATCTGGTCTGTCATTCATGCAGTCCATCAGACTGTCACACATGCAGCCATCCTATCTGCCACTCATGCAGTCATCCAATGTGTCACTCATGCAATTCATCTGATCTGTCACTCATGCAGTCACCCAATCTGTCACTCATGCAGTCGGTCACCCATGCAGTTGGTTGAGCGGGCAATCGGTTGGTTCGTCGTTTAGTCAGTCGAGCAGTGTGTTGATCAGTCGGTGGGTGGGTGGTTTGGTCTGTCAGCCTGTCAGTCAAGCCATCACTCATGTAGTCATCCGATCTGTCACTCATGCAGTCCATCAGGCATGCAGTCATCCGATCTCTCACTCATTCAGTCGGTAGGTTGCTCAGTGGGTTCGTCAGTCTGTGGGTGGGTGGTGTGGTGTCTAGACTGTCAGTCTCTATTCCTCATACAGTCATCCGATCTGTCACTCATACAGTCATCTGATCTGTCACTCATGCAGTCATCCGATCTGTCACTCATGCAGTCATTGATCTGTCACTCATGCAGTCATCCAATCTGGCACTCATGCAGTCATCCGATCTGTCACTCATGCAGTCATCCAATCTGGCACTCATGCAGACATCTGATCTGTCACTCATGCAGTCATCTGATCTGTCACTCATGCAGTCATCCGATCTGTCACTCATCCGGTCTGTCACTCACGCAGTCATCCAATCTGTCACTCATGCAGTCAGTTGGTTGGTCACTCGGTCAGTGGGTTGGTCAGTTGGTGGTTTGGCACATCAGTCTGTCACTCATGCAGCCATCTAATCTATCACTCATGCAGTCCATCAGTCTGTCACTCATGCAGTCATCCTATCTGTCACTCATGCAGTCTATCAGTCTGTCACTCATGCAGTCATCCTATGTCGCTAATGCAGTCATCCGATATGTCACTCATGCAGTCCAGCAGGCTGTCACTCATGCAGTCATCGTATCTGTCACTCATGCAGTCATCCGATATCTCACACATACAGTCCATCAGTCTATTACTGGTGCGGGCAGTCAGACTGTCACTCATTCAGTCATCCAATCTATCACTCATGCAACCCGTCAGTCTGTCACTTATACAGTCATCCGATCCCTCACTCATGCAGTCATCCGATATGTCACTCATGCGGTCTGTCAGTCCGTCACTCATGCAGTTGGTTATCCGATCTGGCACTCATGCAGTTGGTTGTTCGGTCGGCCGACCTGTCTCTCAGTCCATCACTCATGCAGTCATCCGCTCTGTCACTCATGCATCCGATCAGTCCATCACACATGCAGTCGGTCATGCGATCTATCACTCATTCAGTCACTCATGCGATCTATCACTCATGCAGTTGGACAGTCATCTGATCTGTCACTCATACTGTCAGCCGACCAGTCATAATGTCCATCAGTCAGTCATTCAACCGATCTGTTACTCATGTTGTCCATTACTCATGCAGTCTGTCACTCATGCAGTCCATCACGCATGCAGTCGGTCATCTGATCTGTCACTCGTGCAGTCAGTCAGTCACCTGCTCTGTCACTCATGTAGCCCATCAGTCTGTCACTCATACAGTTATCCGATCCCTCACTCGTGCAGTCATCCGATATGTCACTCATGCGGTCTGTCAGTCCGTCACTCATGCAGTTGGTTATCCGATCTGGCACTCATGCAGTCGGTTGTTCGGTCGGCCGACCTGTCTCTCAGTCCATCACTCATGCAGTCATCCGCTCTGCCACTCATGCATCCGATCAGTCCATCACACATGCAGTCGGTCATGCGATCTATCACTCATTCAGTCACTCATGCGATCTATCACTCATGCAGTTGGACAGTCATCTGATCTGTCACTCATACTGTCAGCCGACCAGTCATAATGTCCATCAGTCAGTCATTCAACCGATCTGTTACTCATGCTGTCCATCACTCATGCAGTCTGTCACTCATGCAGTCCATCACGCATGCAGTCGGTCATCTGATCTGTCACTCGTGCAGTCAGTCAGTCACCTGCTCTGTCACTCATGTAGCCCATCAGTCTGTCACTCATACAGTTATCCGATTCCTCACTCGTGCAGTCATCCGATATGTCACTCATGCAGTCTGTCAGTCCATCACTCATGCAGTTGGTGATCCGATCTGGTACTCATGCAGTCGGTCAGCTGGCCTGTCTGTCAGTCCATCACTCATGCAGTCATCTGCTCCGTCACTCATGTATCCCATCAGTCCATCACACATGCAGTCGGTCATGCGATATATCACTCATGCAGTTTGACAGTCATCCGATCTGTCACTCATACTGTCGGCTGGCCAGTCATAATGTCCATCAGTTAGTCATTCAACTAATCTGGCACTCATGCAGTCCATCACTCATGCAGTCGGTCATCAGATCTGTCACTCATGCAGTCTGTCAGTCCATCACTCATGTAGTCGGTCATCTGATCAGTCACCCAGGCAGTTAGTCGGTCATCCGATCTGTCACTCATGCAGTCGGGTGTTTGGTTGGTCTGTCAGCCTGTCCATCAGTCTGTCACTCATTCAGCTATCCGAGCTGTCACTCATGCAGTCTGTCAGTCCGTCACTCATACAGTTGGTCATCCGATCTGTCACTCATGCAGTCAGTCATTCCATCTGTCAGCCTATCACTCATACAGTTATCCGATCTGTCACTCATGCATCCCGTCAGTCCATCATGCAGGCAGTCGGACATCCGATCTATCACTCATGCAGTCAGTCGGTTGGTCATCCAATCTGTCACTCATGCAGTCGGTCTGTCATCAGATCTGCCACTTATGCAATCGATCGGTTATCCGATCCATCACTCATGCGGTCGGTTGAAAATTGTCAAAACGTTACCCCCTCTCTTTCCCCTCTCATCGCCTTACCACATCTATTTGTCATTTCAAGATAGTCCGAGATGAGTTCACGAAAAATGAGGATATGATTGCTTTTTCATGATGAAAGTCCATAACGAACATACAACACTACTGGTAAGAGACACTTATGAATTGCGCTGTCCGTTTTCGTAATAACTGCAATAGTTTGCAAACTATTATGAACGTCTTGCGAAAACTGATAACGCAAGCCACTTTACTTATACGCGGTGCACGTTACCAGTGTTGTTGGCCAGTTTGCAGCTAATTCGCCTATTTTAGTCTATCCTATCATTTAATTTAGTCGTTAATAGTATTTACTGATGCTGCCTCCATCTAATAACAATAGCTAATTGACACCAGTTGAAACCGAAAGCGAAACAAAAAATGTCACATGTTAGGAGGGATTTCCCTGCATGAATATTTATGAGATTCCCACTGAATACAATATAAACTAGATGGATAAGATAAGAATGGCTATAAAATACGCTATTTGACGACCGCGGTAGCAGTGAAATTACATCGTTTTATTGGCGGCATTGTGCAAATGTGAACTTTGACACAATGCGATGATGTATATAGCCTAGAGACTAATTTGCAATAATGAAATACTGTGACATAGCAGCTTTAATAAATATTCTGTTGTCGTATACTTTGAAACTAATTTGACATGGTGCTGTTGCTGCCTATGGCAGCAACAGCATCCAGTCAAATTGGTTTCGACATATTCAACAGCATACATGTATGGTTACCTTGGAAATGGGATTCTGAGAATTCCGGCTATGTAGAAATGGGAGGAGCTTATCTGGAAAGGGGTGGGACATGGGTAGAGAGGGGCGTAGCATAGGTAGAAATGGGCGGTGCATAGGTAGAAATGAATCCGTCTATAGTACGTGGCGGAAGATCAAATGAATAATCCATGTTTTGTCTCAGTGTCAGTGGTATCTAGCATCGTGCTTTATTAAAAGCTTGCTCAGTTTTGTGCTATATATTAGCTGTCATGCATTTATTTCAGCTTGTACAAACATTAGCAAGTCCGATTAAGTCGCCTTCATTGAAAGGAGAGGAAATTGTCTTGAGAACATTGTCATTTCTTGTCGATCTCATACGTGATCAAGTAAGATTCCTGCTTAACTCTTTATTTTCCCAATTCATTGGAACATGGTTTCAAATCAGACAAATATACAGCATGCTGAATATGTTGAGAACAACGAAGATCTGCTGTAAAAATAGCTCTCTCAATAAATTGTTATAAATAGGCTTAGCTTTGTGTGAATTAGCTTCCACATGTGCATGCAGGAGTGCATGCGTGGATGCTTGAATGAGTGCTCGCGTTCATGTGTTTATGCATCTCCATGTGTGGGTATGTTTGGCTACATCTAACATTATTTATCAAAGGCTACAACCTCCATGGCATAATATGTGTCTCCTAAGCATTACGTCGTTGAACTTTAACCTTTTCAGCACAACATAAACAAATTTATTGTACAAAATATCCTGTTGAATATTTGGAGATTAATTTATCTGTAAGTAACAGTTTCCAGCCATATTATTTGTAAACGTTACGTTAACCTGTTTGCATGTTTTAATTTGGCTTGGATTTCACGATTGAAAAGGTTAAATAATTTTTTTATTTATCTATCAGTTTTTGTTGTCTCATCTTCTTTTTTGGCATATTATTCTGACATGTTTGATTGGATCATCTTTTGTTTCAAGGCCCACATTACGCTGTCTTCCACTACTCTACATGGTCTCACGCTCGGAGAAAAACTCCTCGATTCACTCTGGCATATGTACTCACAGCTGATTAAGTAAGTAATTTCAACACTCTGAGTACCTTAGTGTGCCATACATCTAACTGGTGCTTGTAATGACATCCAGTCCTATTCATCAGCAGTAGTCAGCTACTGTACAACTGCATTGTAGTATATTCACTCCTTTCATAATGAAGTCGGCCAAACTGGCCTCTACAGTGTTCTTGAGGAACCATGTAACCACAGACAATCCCATCCTTGCATCTAACGGGTCCATGTAACCACACACCATATCATCCTTGCATCTAATTGATCCATGTAACCACACACAATCCCATCCTTGCATCTAACGGAGCCATGTAACCACACACAATCCCATCCTTGCATCTAACGGGTCCATGTAACCACACACAATCC
Organism: Chaetoderma sp. LZ-2023a; assembly: GCA_034401795.1. Taxonomy (NCBI): domain Eukaryota; kingdom Metazoa; phylum Mollusca; class Caudofoveata; order Chaetodermatida; family Chaetodermatidae; genus Chaetoderma; species Chaetoderma sp. LZ-2023a. Next base: position 9,938,897 of record CM067372.1, read on the forward strand.
CATCCTTACATCTAATTGATCCATGTAACCACACACAATCCCATCCTTACATCTAATTGATCCATGTAACCACACACAATCCTATCCTTGCATCTAACGGGTCCATGTAACCACACACAATCCCATCCTTGCAGCTAATTGATCCATGTAACCACACACAATCCTATCCTTGCATTTAACGGGTCCATGTAACCACACACAATCCCATCCTTGCATCTAATTGATCCATGTAAACCACACACAATCCCATCCTTGCATCTAACGGGTCCATGTAACCACACAATCCCATCCTTGCACTATTTGATCCATGTAACCACACACAATCCCATCCTTGCATCTAACGGGTCCATGTAACCACACACAATCCCATCGTTGCATCTAACGGGTCCATGTAACCACAGACAATCCCATCATTGCATCTAATTGATCCATGTAACCACACACAATCCCATCCTTGCATCTAACGGGTCCATATAACCACACACAATCCCCATCCTTGCATCTAAATGATCCATGTAAGCACACACAATCCCATCCTTGCATCTAATTGATCCATGTAACCACACACAATCCCTTCCTTGCATCTAACGGGTCCCTGTAACCACACACAATCCCATCCTTGCATCTAATGGATCCATGTAACCACACACAATCCCATCCTTGCATCTAATTGATCCATGTAACCACACACAATCCCATCCTTGCATCTAATTGATCCATGTAACCACACACAATCCCATCCTTGCATCTAACAGGTCCATATAACCACACACAATCCCATCCTTGCATCTAATTGATCCATGTCACCACACAATCCCATCCTTGCATCTAATTGATCCATGTAACCACACACAATCCCATCCTTGCATCTAATTGATCCATGTAACCACACACAATCCCATCCTTGCATCTAATTGATCCATGTAACCACACACAATCCCATCCTTGCATCTAATTGATCCATGTAACCACACACAATCCTATCCTTGCATCTAATGGATCCATGTAACAACACACAATCCCATCCTTGCATCTAATTGATCCATATAACCACACACAATCCTATTCTTGCATCTAACGGGTCCGTGTAACCACAGACAATCCCATCCTTGCATCTAACGGGTCCATGTAACCACAAACAATCTCATCCTTGCATCTAATTGATCCATGTAACCACACAATCCCATCCTTGCATCTAATTGATCCATGTAACCACACACAATCCCATCCTTGCATCTAACGGATCCATGTAACCACACACAATCCTATCCTGGCATCTAACGGGTCAATGTAACCACAGACAATCCCATCCTTGCATCTAACGGGTCCATGTAACCACACACAATCCCATCCTTGCATCTAACGGGGCCATGTAACCACACACAATCCCATCCTTGCATCTAATGGGTCCATGTAACCACACACAATCCAATCCTTACATCTAACGGGTCCATGTAACCACACACAATCCCATCCTTGCATCTAACGCGTCCATGTAACCACACACAATCCCATCCTTGCATCTAATTGATCCATGTAACCACACACAATCCCATCCTTGCATCTAACGGATCCATGTAACCACACACAATCCTATCCTGGCATCTAACGGGTCCAGGTAACCACAGACAATCCCATCCTTGCATCTAATGGGTCCATGTAACCACACACAATCCAATCCTTACATCTAATGGGTCCATGTAACCACACACAATCCCATCCTTGCATCTAACGCGTCCATGTAACCACACACAATCCCATCCTTGCATCTAATTGATCCATGTAACCACACACAATCCCATCCTTGAATCTAACGGATCCATGTAACCACACACAATCCTATCCTGGCATCTAACGGTGCCATGTAACCACACACAATCCCATCCTTACATCTAACGGGTCCATGTAACCACACACAATCCCATCCTTGCATCTAACGCGTCCATGTAACCACACACAATCCCATTCTTGCATCTAATTGATCCATGTAACCACACACAATCCCATCCTTGCATCTAATTGATCCATGTAACCACACACAATCCCATCCTTGCATCTAATGGGTCCATGTAACGACACACAATCCTTGCATCTAATTGATCCGTGTAACCACACACAATCCTATCCTTGCATCTAATTGATTCATGTAACCACACACAATCCTATCCTTGCATCTAACGGGTCCCGGTAACCACAGACAATCCCATCCTTGCATGTAACGGGTCCATGTAACCACACAATCCCATCCTTGCATCTAAAGGGTCCATGTAACCACACACAATCCCATCCTTGCATCTAACGGGTCCATGTAACCACACACAATCCAATCCTTATATCTAACGGGTCCATGTAACCACACACAATCCAATCCTTACATCTGATTGGGCCATGTAACCACACACAATCCAATCCTTAACAGGTGCATGCAACCACACTCAATCCCATCCTTACATCTAACTGGTACATGTAACGACACAATCCAATCCATCCATCTAATTAAAACAACTAATATGGGGTTACAACAGCTAATATGGGGTTAAAACAGCTAATATGGGGTTACAACAGCTAATATGTGGTTAAAACATCTAATATGGGGTTAAAACAACTAATATGGGGTTAAAACAACTAATATGGGGTTAAAACACCTAATATGGGAGTAAAACAGTTAACATGGGGTTTAAACAACTAACATCAGTTAAAACAGCTAACATGGGGTTAAAGCAGCTAATATGGTGGTAAAACAGCTAACATGGGGTTAAAACAGCTAATATGGGTTTAAAACAGCTAATATGGTGGTAAAACAGCTAACATGGGGTTAAAACAACTAATATGGGGTTAAAACAGCTAACATGGGGTTAAAACAACTAATATGGGGTTAAAACCGCTAACATGGGGTTAAAACAGCTAACATGGGGTTAAAACAGCTAACATGGGGTTAAAACAGCTAACATGGGGTTAAAACAGCTAACATGGGGTTAAAAGAGCTAATATGGGATTAAAACAACTACTAGGAGGTTAAAACAACTAATATGGGGTTAAAACAGCTAACATGGGGTTAAAACAACTAATATGGGGTTAAAACAGCTACTATGGGGTTAAAACAACTAATATGGGGTTAAAACAACTACTAGGAGGTTAAAGCAGCTAATATGAGGTTAAAACAGCTAATATGAGGTTAAAACAACTAATATGGGGTTAAAACAACTAATATGGGGTTAAAACAGCTAATATGGGGTTAAAACAGCTAACATGGGGTTAAAACAACTAATATGGGGTTAAAACAGCTACTATGGGGTTAAAACAACTAATATGGGGTTAAAACAACTACTAGGAGGTTAAAACAGCTAATATGAGGTTAAAACAACTAATATGGGGTTAAAACAACTACTAGGAGGTTAAAACAACTAATATGGGGTTAAAACAACTAATATGGGGTTAAAACAGCTAATATGGGGTTAAAACAGCTAACATGGGGTTAAAACAACTAATATGGGGTTAAAACAGCTACTATGGGGTTAAAACAACTAATATGGGGTTAAAACAACTACTAGGAGGTTAAAACAGCTAATATGGGGTTAAAACAACTAATATGGGATTAAAACAGCTAATATGGGGTTAAAACAGCTAATATTGGATTAAAACAGCTACTAGGAGGTTAAAACAGCTACTATGAGGTTAAAACAGCTAATATGGGGTTAAAACAGCTAATATTGGATTAAAACAGCTAATATGAGGTTAAAACAGCTACTATGAGGTTAAAACAGCTAATATGGGGTTAAAACAGCTACTAGGAGGTTAAAACAGCTAATATGGGGTTAAAACAACTAATATGGGGTTAAAACAGCTAATATGGGGTTAAAACAGCTACTAGGAGGTTAAAGTAACTAACATGTGGTTAAAAGAGCTGATATCGGGTTAAATAGCTAACATGGGGTTAAATAGCTAACATGGGGTTAAAACAGCTAATATGGGGTTAAAACAACTAATATGGGATTAAAACAGCTAATATGGGGTTAAAACAACTAATATGGGATTAAAACAGCTAATATGGGATTAAAACAGCTAATATGGGATTAAAACCACTAATATGGGATTAAAACAACTAATATGGGATTAAAACAGCTAATATGGGATTAAAACAGCTAATATGGGATTAAAACCACTAATATGGGATTAAAACCACTAATATGGGATTAAAACAACTAATATGGGATTAAAACAGCTAATATGGGATTAAAACAGCTAATATGTGGTTAAAACAACTAATATGTGGTTAAAACAACTAATATGGGGTTAAAACAACTAATATGTGGTTAAAACAACTAATATGGGGTTAAAACCACTAATATGGGGTTAAAACCACTAATATGGGGTTGAAACAACTAATATGGGATTAAAACAGCTAATATGGGATTAAAACAGCTAATATGGGGTTAAAACAGCTAACATGGGGTTAAAACAGCTAACATGGGGTTAAAACAGCTAACATGGGGTTAAAGCAGCTACTAGGAGGTTAAAATAACTAACATGGGGTTAAAAGAGCTAATATGGGGTTAAATAGCTAACATGGTGTTAAAACCGCTAACATGGGGTTAAAACCACTAATATGGGGTTAAAACAGCTACTATGGGGTTAAAACAACTAATATGGGGTTAAAACAGCTACTATGGGGTTAAAACAACTAATATGGGGTTAAAACCACTAATATGGGGTTAAAACCACTAATATGGGGTTCAAACCACTAATATGGGGTTAAAACAGCTAATATGGGGTTAAAACAACTAATATGATGTTAAAACAGCTACTATGGGGTTAAAACAACTAATATGGGGTTAAAACCACTAATATGGGGTTAAAACCACTAATATGGGGTTCAAACCACTAATATGGGGTTAAAACAGCTAATATGGGGTTAAAAAACTAATATGGGGTTAAAACAGCTAATATGGGGTTAAAGCAGCTACTAGGAGGTTAAAATAACTAACATGGGGTTAAAAGAGCTAATATGGGGTTAAATAGCTAACATGGGGTTAAAACCGCTAACATGGGGTTAAAACAGATAATATGGGGTTAAAACACCTGACATGGGATTAAAACAACTAATATGGGGTTAAAACCACTAATATGGGGTTCAAACCACTAATATGGGGTTAAAACAGCTAATATGGGGTTAAAAAACTAATATGGGGTTAAAACAGCTAATATGGGGTTAAAGCAGCTACTAGGAGGTTAAAATAACTAACATGGGGTTAAAAGAGCTAATATGGGGTTAAATAGCTAACATGGGGTTAAAACCGCTAACATGGGGTTAAAACAGATAATATGGGGTTAAAACACCTGACATGGGGTTAAAACAGCTAATATGGGATTAAAACAGCTGATATGTGGTTAAAACAGCTAGTATGAGGTTAAAACAGCTAATATGTGGTTAAAACAGCTAGTATGAGGTTAAAACAGCTAATATGTGGTTAAAACAGCTAATATGGGATTAAAACAGCTAATATGGGATTAAAACAGCTACTATGTGGTTAAAACAGCTAATATGGGATTAAAACAGCTACCATGTGGTTAAAACAGCTAATATGGGGTTAAAACAGCTAATATGGGGTTAAAACAGCTGATATGTGGTTAAAACAACTAATATGGGATTAAAACAGCTAATATGGGGTTAAAACAGCTACTATGGGGTTAAAACAGCTAATATGGGGTTAAAACAGCTGATATGTGGTTAAAACAGCTAATATGGGATTAAAACAGCTAATATGGGGTTAAAACAACTAATATGGGATTAAAACAGCTAATATGGGGTTAAAACAGCTAATATGGGGTTAAAACAGCTGATATGGGGTTAAAACAGCTGATATGTGGTTAAAACAACTAATATGTGGTTAAAACAGCTAATATGGGGTTAAAACAGCTGATATGGGGTTAAACAGCTGATATGTGGTTAAAACAGCTAGTATGAGGTTAAAACAGCTAGTATGAGGTTAAAACAGCTAATATGGTGTGGTTTTCTGCAGTTCTTCCACAGGCCCATACAGCTTTTCAAGAAAAGAGGTTGACAAAGGCCAGATCTCTTCTCTCAGCAGCTGATACGTACTGCAACATTGAAGTATGTGCTCTGTGGTCTGTTCTGCTTCTCCACAAGGACAAGCGAGCGATGTCGTAAGGTGGAACCGCCTGTACATGTGTTGGTTTAGTCTGTTATGTCCAGTTCTGAGACGAAAAATGGTCACTTGCTCTGGCCTCGAGAGATGATGGTATGCATCTTCTGATTGAGGTGTTCTATAGAGTGACTTGATGATAGTCTTCATCTCTGTATGTGTAACCATGTCTTCTGTCTGATTCTCTTCTGCACCCACCTTTGCCATCTTGTCTGCTTCCTCATTTCCTTGGACTCCACAGTGTGAGGGGATCCACTGCAATGCTATCTGAAAGCATTTGATGGTTTATAGTGCTTCTTCAAGTTGTGGCAGCTTACCTTTGGTGATAGCCTCAACGACGGAGCGAGCATCAGATAAAAAGACAATCTGTGCAATAGGGTCTGCTGTTCTGCTGATGGTATTAGCTGCATGGACCAGTGCTTCGACTTCAGCTCTGTAGGTTGTGCAGTGTTTGCCTGTCGGTATTGCAGCTGACTCATGTTGTCCGTTTGGATACTGTATGTGCAGTCCGGCACCTCCGCTCCCAGGGGAGTCTCTCTTAGCCAATGGTTACACTTCATGGATGAGAAATCCACCTTCCCCCACCTCGTAATAAACTACCAGATGTCGAAAAAGTTCCACTAGTCAGACTTCCGTACATCCAAGGCCTATCAGAACACCTTGGCAGACTCTTCAGAGAACACCACTTCAAAACCTACCACAAGCCTGTCAACACCTTAAGATCACAACTAGTGATTTCACATCAAGAGTATACTTACCTCCCTAATACTTTTGATATTGCTAAATATCGGCTTTCACTCAATAAACACTCAGATTAAAACAGTTAGGTGCCCCTACTGGGCAGGGAGTCAGAGCGTAGTCTGGCGGATGCCAGCCCCACCACCGCGCATGCGCAGACTAGCACTTCCTCTTTGCTAATTTATTGGCAGAGAGTCTACACATGTTTTTGTGCTAGTGCTTTTCTTGGCTCAATTCTTAGTGTTTTTGTGAAAATTTGGAAGTGTTTATCCCTGATAAAGATGGCAGGAAGGATGACTTCGCCAGAGGAGGGCCCAGGACCTTTAAATCAGGTGACTTCTAGTAAAATTAGCGAGTTTTGTCCCCGGTGTAATGTGTTTCCGGGACTCGCGCTTACCGTGATAAGCGCCTTGTTTAGTTGGTTTATTTCAACTAGGTGCTATATCATACTAATCTCTCTTTGTGTTTATGTCCGCAGGTCTGTGTGACGACATGTAATGGACATCACATCAGCAGAGGGTTTGTTTCTCTCCACCATGGTTCCATTTCCTACTAATACTGTTAGGTTATTTAACCAAAAATTTTATGTCCAGTGAGTCGGAGGCCTAGTATAAAGGTCTTCTCACTTTGCCCTCTTGATCCAATTCCTTCCCCTAGAGGTGGAGAGAGTTAAGAGGCGTTCAGTTGGTGGAGTGCTCCAGTTCATCACGTTGGATGGTTTGTCTATACAAGGTGTCAGGTATCTAATTATTGATATGAGGTGATGTTAATTATTTAGAGGAAAGGGAGATAATTAACAGTATTTGCCATTGTTATCAGTATATATCTGATGGTTGTGTAGTCGAAATGTCCATTCTGCACATGTTCTGGTTAGAGATACAATTCGTCCTTGCACTTGGATGTTTGTTGGGGATCGATTTTTTCCTGTCATAGGATTAATGACGTCATAATCAGCCTTGCTCTTTATTAACAATTAAAGTTGTCCGAAGCTGGTTTTCTGATGAATATTGATCTTTATGATCATTTCCTTCTCTTGAGTTGGTGAGTTTCTGAGCTTAACTAGATTGCTCATGCTCCTCGTCCTTTGCCCTGTTTCAGAGACCTGGTTGTGCGTCCTGTGGACGGTTTTTGAAGGACAAGTTTGTGCTTCATCTCTGTTATCAGTGTAGCCCCTGTGGTCCCTTGCTTAATTGCGAGATATGTAAGCACTGGGGGGGCGAGCTAATGTCCGAATTCTTGTGCTTGCAGGCGAAGGACAAGGTGGTGGAGGAGGACAAGAAGAAGCAGAAAAGAGAGGTTGTGAGTAAGAAGGGTAAGAGGAAGGCCTCGTCCGCGGTGGACATGGAGGCCTTCCGGACCGAGATGTTGGGAGAGATGAGGAGGACAATAAAGGATTTGGTTCCAGAGTTGCTTCGTGGCATGCTTCCTGGATCAAATCCTTTGCTGGCCTCATCATCTGCTTCGGAGCAGGTAATCCCCACCTCTGAATCACCTTTCCTTAGTACGCTTCCGTTGTTCGAAGATTCAGAGGTGGCCCCATTAGAGGGGGCGTTCCACGACCCTGGCAGCAGGGTTAGTGCCGCGCCGAATAGGGACCGTGGACGGTTGTCGCTGGAACCTGCGGGCTGCTTATCAGTCCAGGGGTATCCGCACGGCGCGGGTGCCAGTACCTCGTATGGCACCTTCCCTGGCCAGTCCGGGTTAGCTCTCTTTGCTGACCCGGAGTCTAATCTGTCTGGCCAGGAGGATGAGGATTACCTGTTGGGGTCGCCGTCTGATGACGTGGCCATGGATTATGACGCCTGTGCACCCCTCGCGGGGAATACAGGCGACTTATTCCACGGTTCTACTCACGCAGGGGTAGAATCCACGGTTCAGACTGTGGTCCTGGTCGCTGAGGGCCAGCGTTACCGCATACCTCGGCTTGCCGAGAGTGTCGCTGGGGCTGGCTGGGGCCGTGGTGGGGCGGTATATGCCCCGTGCTCTACCACGGCGCCTGCTCCTGGTCAAGCCAGTGAAATTAGCATGCCGCTGGTATCAGGCCGGCATGCTCTCCCTGGCTTGCCAGGGATATCAGCGTATCCGCCGTCAAGCTCTGTTGCTTGCGCTCAGGAGGAAGACGAAGGCCCCCGTCTTGTAGAGCGCTCGCAGCTAGCCACGGAGGAGGATTGGTCTGACGCTTGCCAGTGGTTGGTGAGTGTTAGACCAGATCTGCCCGTGGAGCAGTCGGCTAGCCAGCGTGATCACAGGCCGTGGTTAGCTGGTAAGCCTACTGCTAACGCTATGCCTTCTCTGCCGCTGGCAGAGCATGTCGTTGACATGTTCGAGGCGGCGGAGACATCCATTAAGTCGAGTGGACGTCTCGCTAAGGCCCCGCGCGAGGTGGCCAGGCGTTGCCGCATCGTGCCCCTGGATTACCAGCGGTACGGTGTGGTACCTAAGCCGAGCGTGGATGACCGCGCGGCTTTGGGTGAGGATGCGCGGTCAGGCTCCCGTTCTGACACGGGAGTCTTGTGTTCGAACGCGTTGCGTTCAGCAAATACCGCGTTGCGTGATGCGGAGGAGAGTGGGAGTGCTTCTATTGCCGCTCTGTCCCACGTCTCCCAGCTGTTACAAGGTGTAGTAACAGCATCCGCATCGCGCCAGCCAAGTCCGGTCCAGCGAGCCATCCAGGATGGTATCAACCTGGCTCTGGACTGTATGACGCGGGCGGTGACCAGGAGTGTCCGGGCAAGGCGCACATTTGCCTTGGACAATCTGTGCCCGTCCCAGGACCTGTACAATAGGCTACTGCGTACGCCTATGACAGGTCCTGGTCTCTTTGGAGGTGAGGGATGTAGGCACCTCCAGGAGACGGTTACTCTGGTCAATAACCAGAGGGCGCTGCGCGAGCAGTTTGAGGTGCTTCGTCGTGCTAACGTTCGCGCCGCACCCCCTGCGTATCGTCCCCTGCAGGCTCGAGGTGGTGGTGGCCAGATCAGAGGCCAACCACCATCGCAGCGTCGGCCTCGGCCGCGTGCGATTCGGCCAGCAGCAAGGGGGGGCGCAGGCTCCTCAGGCGCAGTCAGCCAGGCAGCCGCCCGCGCACCGAGGTGCGCGTGGTGCTGGGCGTGGCGCGCGAGGATCTGGGCGTGGTAATCGTTCCTGATGGGACGGTTACCGCGGTGAGAACCGCTCCGGTGTTTCTGGCAAAGGAGACAGTGCCGCTCTTGCACTCCTTATGTCCACCTCTATCCCTAGGTGGACCGGTGGGAGGCCGGCTAGCCGACCACATGCAAGAGTGGGAACGGTTAACTCAGGACCGTTTAGTCTTGCGATGGCTTTGAGTCGGGTATCATCCCGATTGGATGACAGGCCCGCCATCGCGACTGTCTCTAGTGCCGATCTGGACTCCAAATCCGAGAGATCCAGAGCAAAGGTTGTGTATCGAGGAGGAAATAAATTCCCTCATACAAAAAGGAGCTATTCAGCCGGCACAGAGGTGTCCGGGCTTCTATTCAACCCTGTTCTTAGTAACAAAAAACACCGGAGGGTGGAGACCAATTCTCAACCTCAAGCCATTGAACAGGTTCATAGAGACGCCCAGTTTCAAGATGGAGACTGTGCGCTCGTTGTTGGCGGGGTTAGAGAGGGGAATGTGGACAGCGTCGATAGATTTGAAGGACGCTTATTTCCACATCCCCATACACAGGAGTTTCCGTCGCTTCCTGAGATTTGCATTCCAGGGCAGACAGTGGGAATTCAGGGTGTTACCCTTCGGAATTTCCACGGCTCCTCGGGTTTTCACCCGTGTGGTTCTTGCGATCACCGCATACCTCCGCAGTAGAAGCATAGCAGTCCACACGTACATAGACGACTGGCTGTTGAAAGCGCACACCCAGGAAAGTTTATCGGCCAGTCTGGAGATTGTTTTGATGACTCTCACAGACTTGGGCTGGATGATCAATTTCCCAAAATCAGAGCTGACTCCATCCCAGAAGTTTGTTTACCTGGGGATGTTCTTCGATCTAGAGACAGGATATGTTTTTCCTACTCAGGAGAGAGTTCAGAAACTCATCTCATTAATTCAGTCAATGTGCGACAGTCGTCATGTCCTGGCACAGGTTTACTTGAGAATGCTGGGGTTGATGGTTTCATTGGAACCAGTCATTCCTCAGGCCGCCTTACGCAGGCGGCCGATCCAGTTATTTCTCATGACACAATGGACCCAGAGTACAGGTTCGCTGGACTCGAACGTGTCAGTGTTGGCGCCTCTGATTCATCACCTGCAATGGTGGTTGGACACAGAGAATCTCTTGATGGGGGTTATGCTAACCCCTCCCCACCCTCAGGTGACTGTGTATACAGATGCATCGATGGAGGGCTGGGGGGCTTGCCTGGAAGAATCCACGATATCAGGGCTTTGGAATCCGGAACAGTCAAAGGAACATATAAATCTACTGGAGCTAAGAGCAGTAGTCCTGGGCCTGGAACATTTCTTACAGAAAGTTCAGGGCAAGATTGTTCTTATTCGTTCAGACAACTCAACAGTTGTGACTTACATAAACGGCCAGGGCGGAACGAAGTCGCCCAGTCTTTGTATGATGACATGGAGACTGCTTTGTTGGTACCTGGATCACCAGATTACCTTGAAAGCAGTTCATATTCCGGGAAGGTTAAATCTGCTAGCAGACTCATTGAGCCGAAGGATGAGTGTTTTACCCACGGAATGGCAACTAAATCAATGTGTGGCGGATCGTCTGTTCGACCATTGGGGGAAATCCAACATCGATTTGTTCGCAACGAAGAAGAATGCGAAGATGACGACGTACGTCTCTCCGATTCCGGATCCAAGCGCTTTCGCAACAGATGCGTTAGCTATCAGCTGGGGGAGAATGTATGCATACGCATTCCCTCCAGCAATCCTGATTCCAAAAATTCTTCAGAAAATCAGACAAGAGGAATGCCAAGTGCTTCTGATCGCCCCGGATTGGCCAAGCCGATCATGGTATACGGATCTGCTGGACCTTCTGGTCTGCAATCCGGTTCCTCTGCCTCTGATGGACGATATTATCTTCCAGGGCAAGGCCCTTCACAACAATCCGTCAATGTTCAGATTGACTGCGTGGATGTTGTCAAGGAATCTAGAATTAAGGAGGGCTTTTCTGAACAAGCAGCCATGTTTATGGCCAAGGCCAGGAGAGGGTCAACCTCCAGAGCATATAATTATAAAATCAACAGATTTGCAGAATGGTGCTCAAAAAGATGTATTGATCCAATGGATTCATCTATTCAGGTAGTAGCTGATTTCCTCTGTCACCTGTATGATGCCTATAGCCTCAAGCCTAACTCTATTGCTGGTTATAAGTCAGCTTTAATGTCTGTTATTCCTTGCTTGGCTAAGAGGGGAAGTGATGAAGTAAATACATTAAATGTCTTAATTAAAGGCATGGGCAATCTAAGACCAAGGAATCCCCCTGTGATTCCGTCTTGGAGTTTATCGCTAGTGCTTCAAGTACTAGGTGATAAGCCGTTTGAACCACTTAGTTCCATTTCTATGAAACTATTAACACTGAAGACTGTATTTTTAATTGCTGCGGCCTCGGCTAGGCGTAGAAGTGAAATTCATGCCTTATCAGCCGAGGATGACCGTTTTGTGGTTTCAGGGGAAGGCCTTAAGCTGCTACCTAGGATTAATTTCTTGGCTAAGAATCAGTCGTTGAAATATCCAGGTCAACCTATTGTTTTGCCTGCTTTAACTAGATATGATCCTAATTCTAAAGCATGGTGTCCCGTCCGGGCGCTTCTCCGGTACAAACAACGTACATCGGAGTGGCGCACCGACCAGTCGGCGTTATGGTTGTCATATATTGAACCCCATGGCAGGGCTTCTAAGGACACCATTTCTAGGTGGATTGTAGAATGCATTCAGTTTTGTCATAAATCCGCCACCGGGAAGCAGGTTGACGTGGCCAAGGCTCACAGTGTCCGCGGCGTAGTGACATCCACTGCCCTATTTAATGGGGTCCCTGTGGATGATATTATATCGGTGGCTCAGTGGCAGTGTGAGTCAAGTTTTACAGACCATTATCTCCGTGACACCTCTAATCCTCTCGCCTTGTCGATTTTGAAAAAATAACTAGGCATATATTTTTGATGGGGTTTCCTCATTGCTTATATATTTCACAATTAATTTATGGAAACAACCACTTTTTTGGGACTGCATCGTTCTTCACCAATGGGAAGAAGATGTCAGCAGCCATTTCAACAAGGTCAGTCTTGTGTATGGGTTGTCCATTGTTGATTGTCTTGTCCCGTTACCTGTTATTAATATGATGATGGTTTTGTGTATTTATGTGGTTCATTGTTGAGAGTATACGAAAATGGAGTTTTTTCGTCTCTGTCCTGTAGTACATGGCACTTGTACGTAGAGAGCGTATAGGACATTGAGGTCATTCGACTCTTCCTCCCAGGAAGGAGGGGGGGGGGGAGCGCATATGACATTCGGTCATCTCTCATACATCAGGGGTGTTATCCGATGGTTAGTCAAATCCTGACTGTTTTTCATACAGTTTCAGAAGTTTAAGTGCCTTAAACGCAGAAAAGCGTATAGGGATGAGCTGGTCTTTTGACCTCGCCTCCCTCCCGCCGAATTCACTGTCGAATTCTGGCAATATCAAAAGTATTAGGGAGGTAAGTATACTCTTGATGTGAAATAAACGAAATCAAGGATTTATTTTTTCACGAGAGAGTTGATACTTACCTCCCTAGATACGGACCCGGCCTCTCCACCCCACAGAGGCTCGGTCTTCAGGCTCTTAATAGTTGCATGTGTATCAGCCAATAAATTAGTCAGAGGAAGTGCTAGTCTGCGCATGCGCGGTGGTGGGGCTGGCATCCGCCAGACTACGCTCTGACTCCCTGCCCAGTAGGGGCACCTAACTGTTTTAATCTGAGTGTTTATTGAGTGAAAGCCGATATTTAGCAATATCAAAAGTATTAGGGAGGTAAGTATCAACTCTCTCGTGAAAAAAGAAATCCTTGATTTCGTTTAGACCCAAAGATAAACTGACAACAGATGAACGCTCTGGAGTCATCTACAAGATCGAATGTGACCAATGTGAGGGGACATACATAGACGAAACCAAAAGGCCTCTCAGCACCAGAGTCAAAGAACATCTTAAAATCAATTCCTACTCAGCTGTGGCAGAGCATACAGAAGCCACTGGCCACGTCATCCCCGCCAGCCGTGCCTCGGTCATCAACATTGAGACCAACATTCAAATGGAAGGTTAAAGAGGCCATAGAAATCTACAAGCATCAACCAACCATGAACAGAGACGAGGGCTACTGTATACCAGCAGTCTACCAGTCCATGCTGTCATGTGACAAGATCTGACCAGAGTGGTGTTGCCAGCGACCGTCAGTTAGTGCTGAAGAATTGACCGAGATGGTCACGAAAGCTACACTCAAACAATTTCTACATCACGGAGAGGTAACTAATTTTTCCTTATTATGAATCATCCTGGCATCGGGACCAACTTTTTCGGAAATAACTTATATGGGCTTAAAACAGCTACTATGGTACTAAAACAGCTAATATGGTACTAAAACAGCTAATATGGTACTAAAACAGCTAATATGGGGTTAAAACAGCTAATATGGTACTAAAACAGCTAATATAGGGTTAAAACAGCTAATATGGGGTTAAAACAGCTACTATGGGTTTAAAACAGCTAATATGGGGTTAAAACAGCTAATATGGGGTTAAAACAGCTAATATGAGGTTAAAACAGCTACTATGGGTTTAAAACAGCTAATATGGGGTTAAAACAGCTAATATGGGGTTAAAACAGCTAATATGAGGTTAAAACAGCTACTATGGGTTTAAAACAGCTAATATGGGGTTAAAACAGCTAATATGGGGTTAAAACAGCTAATATGAGGTTAAAACAGATACTATGGGGTTAAATAGTAATAATAATAATAATAATCTTTATTTAAAATAGCTAATATGGGCTTAAAACAGATAGTATGGGGTTAAACAGCTACTATGGGGTTAAAACGTACTGTGGGGTTAAAACAACTTATATGGAGTTAAAACAGCTTATATGGGGTTAAAACAGCTTATATGGGGTTAAAACAACTAATATGGGGTTGAAACAGCTACTATGTTTGTTAAAACAGCTAATATAGGTTTGAAACAACTAATATGGGGTTGAAACAACTGATATGGGGTTAAAGCAGCTACTATGGGGTTAAAACAGCTAGTATGGGGTTAAAACAACTAATATGGGGTTAAAACAGCTAGTATGGGGTTAAAACAGCTAATATGGGGTTAAAACAGCTAATATGGGGCTAAAACAACTACTATGGGGTTAAAACAGCTACTATGGGGTTAAAACAACTAATATGGGGTTAAAACAGCTAATATGAGGGTAAAACAGCTACTATGGGGTTAAAACAACTAATATGGGGTTAGAACAGCTACTATGGGGTTAAAACAGCTAACATGGGGTTAAAACAGCTAATATGGGCTAAAACATCTAATATGGGGCTAAAACATCTAATATGGGTTGAAACAACTAATATGGGGTTGAAACAACTAATATGGGGTTAAATCAGCTACTATGGGGTTAAAACAACTAATATGGGGTTAAAACAGCTACTATGGGGTTAAAACAACTAATATGGGGTTAAAACGGCTAATATGGGGTTGAAACATGTAATATGGGTTGAAACATTTAATATGGGGTTGAAACATCTACTATGTTTGTTAAAACAGCTAATATGGGTTTGAAACAACTAATATGAGGTTAAAACAACTAATATGGGGTTAAAACAGCTAATATGAGGTTAAAACAACTAATATGAGGTTAAAACAGCTAATATGAGGTTAAAACAGCTAATATGGGGTTAAAACAACTAATATGGGGTTAAAACCGCTAATATGAGGTTAAAACAACTAATATGAGGTTAAAACAGCTAATATGAGGTTAAAACAGCTAATATGGGTTTGAAACAACTAATATGGGGTTGAAACAACTAATATGGGGTTAAAACAGCTACTATGGGGTTAAAACAACTAATATGGGGTTAAAACGGCTAATATGGGGTTGAAACATGTAATATGGGTTGAAACATTTAATATGGGGTTGAAACATCTACTATGTTTGTTAAAACAGCTAATATGGGTTTGAAACAACTAATATGAGGTTAAAACAACTAATATGGGGTTAAAACAGCTAATATGAGGTTAAAACAACTAATATGAGGTTAAAACAGCTAATATGGGGTTAAAACAACTAATATGAGGTTAAAACAGCTACTATGAGGTTAAAACAGCTAATATGGGGTTAAAACAGCTAATATGGGGTTAAAACAGCTAATATGAGGTTAAAACAACTAATATGAGGTTAAAACAGCTAATATGGGGTTAAAACAGCTAATATGAGGTTAAAACAACTAATATGAGGTTAAAACAGCTAATATGGGGTTAAAACAGCTAATATGGGGTTACAACAGCTACTATGAGGTTAAAACAGCTAATATGAGGTTAAAACAACTAATATGAGGTTAAAACGGCTAATATGGGGTTAAAACAGCTAATATGGGGTTACAACAGCTACTATGAGGTTAAAACAGCTAGTATGAGGTTAAAACAGCTACTATGAGGTTAAAACAGCTACTATGTGGTTAAAACAGCTACTATGAGGTTAAAACAGCTAGTATGAGGTTAAAACAGCTAGTATGGGGTTAAAACAGCTAATATGGGGTTAAAACAGCTGATATGGGGTTAAAACAGCTAACATGGGATTAAAACAACTAATATGGGGTTAAAACAGCTAATATGGGGTTAAAACAACTAATATGGGGTTAAAACAGCTAATATGGGGTTAAAACAGCTACTATGGGGTTAAAACAGCTACTATGAGGTTAAAACAACTAATATGAGGTTAAAACAGCTAATATGGGGTTAAAACAGCTACTATGAGGTTGAAACAGCTAGTATAGAGTTAAAACAGCTAATATGGGGTTGAAACAACTAATATGGGGTTGAAACAACTAATATGGGTTAAAACAGCTAATATGGGGCTAAAACATCTAATATGGGGCTAAAACATCTAATATGGGTTTGAAACAACTAATATGGGTTTGAAACAACTAATATGGGGTTAAAACAGCTACTATGGGGTTAAAACAACTAATATGGGGTTAAAACAGCTACTATGGGGTTAAAACAACTAATATGGGGTTAAAACAGCTACTATGGGGTTAAAACAACTAAAATGAGGTTAAAACAGCTAATATGGGGCTAAAACATCTAATATGGGGCTAAAACATCTAATATGGGTTTGAAACAACTAATATGGGTTTGAAACAACTAATATGGGGTTAAAACAGCTACTATGGGGTTAAAACAACTAATATGGGGTTAAAACAGCTATTATGGGGTTAAAACAACTAATATGGGTTTAAAACGGCTAATATGGAGTTAAAACATCTAATATGGGTTGAAACATTTAATATGGGGTTGAAACATCTACTATGTTTGTTAAAACAGCTAATATGGGGCTAAAACATCTATTATGGGTTTGAAACAACTAATACGAGGTTAAAACAACTAATATGGGGTTAAAACAACTAATATGAGGTTAAAACAGCTAATATGGGGTTAAAACAACTAACATGGGGTTAAAACAGCTAATATGGGGCTAAAACATCTAATATGGGGCTAAAACATCTAATATGGGTTGAAACAACTAATATGGGGTTGAAACAACTAATATGGGGTTAAAACAGCTACTATGGGGTTAAAACAACTAATATGGAGTTAAAACAGCTACTATGGGGTTAAAACAACTAATATGGGGTTAAAACGGCTAATATGGGGTTGAAACATGTAATATGGGTTGAAACATTTAATATGGGGTTGAAACATCTACTATGTTTGTTAAAACAGCTAATATGGGTTTGAAACAACTAATATGAGGTTAAAACAGCTACAATGTGGTTAAAACAGCTACTATGAGGTTAAAACGGCTAGTATGAGGTTAAAACAGCTAGTATGGGGTTAAAACAGCTTCTATGTGGTTAAAACAGCTACTATGAGGTTAAAACAGCTAATATGGGGTTAAAACAGCTAATATGAGGTTAAAACAACTAATATGAGGTTAAAACAGCTAATATGGGGTTAAAACAGCTACTATGTGGTTAAAACAGCTAATATGAGGTTAAAACAGCTAGTATGAGGTTAAAACAGCTAGTATGGGGTTAAAACAGCTGATATGGGGTTAAAACAGCTAACATGGGATTAAAACAACTAATATGGGGTTAAAACAGCTAATATGTGGTTAAAACAGCTAATGAAGGGTTAAAACAGCTACTATGAGGTTAAAACAGCTACTATGAGGTTAAAACAGCTAGTATGGGGTTAAAACAGCTAGTATGGGGTTAAAACAGCTACTATGAGGTTAAAACACATAATATGAGATTAAAACAGCTAGTATGGGGTTAAAACAGCTAATGAAGGGTTAAAACAGGTAATATGGGGTTAAAACAGCTAATATGGGGTTAAAACAGCTACTATGTGGTTAAAACAGCTAATGTGGGGTTAAAACAGCTACTATGAGGTTAAAACAGCTAGTATGGGGTTAAAACAGCTACTATGAGGTTAAAACAGCTAATATGAGGTTAAAACAGCTAATATGGGGTTAAAACAGCTAATATGGGGTTAAAACAGCTAGTATGGGGTTAAAACAGCTACTATGAGGTTAAAACAGCTAGTATGGGGTTAAAACAGCTAGTATGGGGTTAAAACAGCTACTATGAGGTTAAAACAGCTAATATGAGGTTAAAACAGCTAATATGGGGTTAAAACAGCTAATATGGGGTTAAAACAGCTAATATGAGGTTAAAACAACTAATATGAGGTTAAAACAGCTAATATGGGGTTAAAACAGCTAATATGAGGTTAAAACAGCTAATATGGGGTTAAAACAGCTATGTGGTTAAAACAGCTACTATGAGGTTAAAACAGCTAGTATGGGGTTAAAACAGCTAATATGGGGTTAAAACAGCTATGTGGTTAAAACAGCTACTATGAGGTTAAAACAGCTAGTATGGGGTTAAAACAACTAATATGGGGTTAAAACAGCTACTATGGGGTTAAAACAGCTACTATGAGGTTAAAACAGCTAATATGAGGTTAAAACAGCTAGTATGGGGTTAAAACAGCTAATATGGGGTTGAAACAACTAATATGGGGTTGAAACAACTAATATGGGTTAAAACAGCTAATATGGGGCTAAAACATCTAATATGGGGCTAAAACATCTAATATGGGTTTGAAACAACTAATATGGGTTTGAAACAACTAATATGGGGTTAAAACAGCTACTATGGGGTTAAAACAACTAATATGGGGTTAAAACGGCTAATATGGAGTTAAAACATCTAATATGGGTTGAAACATTTAATATGGGGTTGAAACATCTACTATGTTTGTTAAAACAGCTAATATGGGGCTAAAACATCTAATATGGGTTTGAAACAACTAATACGAGGTTAAAACAACTAATATGGGGTTAAAACAACTAATATGAGGTTAAAACTGCTAGTATGAGGTTAAAACAGCTAATATGGGGTTAAAACAGCTGATATGGGGTTAAAACAACTAACATGTGGTTATAACAACTGATATGGGGTTAAAACAGCTAGTATGGGGTTAAAACAGCTAATATGGGGTTAAAAAAGCTACTATGTGGTTAAAACAGCTACTATGAGGTTAAAACAGCTAGTATGGGGTTAAAACAGCTAGTATGGGGTTAAAACAGCTACTATGAGGTTAAAACAGCTAATATGAGGTTAAAACAGCTAATATGGGGTTAAAACAGCTAATATGGGGTTAAAACAGCTAATATGAGGTTAAAACAACTAATATGAGGTTAAAACAGCTAATATGGGGTTAAAACAGCTAATATGAGGTTAAAACCGCTACTATGTGGTTAAAACAGCTACTATGAGGTTAAAACAGCTAGTATGAGGTTAAAACAGCTAATATGTGGTTAAAACAGCTACTATGAGGTTAAAACAGCTAGTATGAGGTTAAAACAGCTAGTATGGGGTTAAAACAGCTAATATGGGGTTAAAACCGCTACTATGTGGTTAAAACAGCTACTATGAGGTTAAAACAGCTAGTATGAGGTTAAAACAGCTAGTATGGGATTAAAACAGCTAATATGGGGTTAAAACAGCTGATATGGGGTTAAAACAGCTAATATGGGGTTAAAACAGCTAATATGGGGTTAAAACAGCTAGTATGGGGTTAAAACAGCTACTATGAGGTTAAAACAGCTACTATGAGGTTAAAACAGCTAATATGGGTTTGAAACAACTAATGCGAGGTTAAAACAACTGATATGGGGTTAAAACAGCTAATATGGGGTTAAAACAGCTACTATGTGGTTAAAACAGCTACTATGAGGTTAAAACAGCTAGTATGAGGTTAAAACAGCTAGTATGGGGTTAAAACAGCTACTATGAGGTTAAAACAGCTAATATGAGGTTAAAACAGCTAATATGGGGTTAAAACAGCTAATATGGAGTTAAAACAGCTAATATGAGGTTAAAACAACTAATATGAGGTTAAAACGGCTAATATGGTGTTACAACAGCTACTATGAGGTTAAAACAGCTACTATGAGGTTAAAACAGCTAATATGGGTTTGAAACAACTAATACGAGGTTAAAACAACTGATATGGGGTTAAAACAGCTAATATGTGGTTAAAGCAGCTACTATGTGGTTAAAACAGCTACTATGAGGTTAAAACAGCTAGTATAGGGTTAAAACAGCTACTATGTGGTTAAAACAGCTACTATGAGGTTAAAACAGCTAGTATGGGGTTAAAACAGCTAGTATGGGGTTAAAACAGCTACTATGAGGTTAAAACAGCTAATATGAGGTTAAAACAGCTAATATGGGGTTAAAACAGCTAATATGGGGTTAAAACAGCTAATATGGGGTTAAAACAGCTGATATGGGGTTAAAACAGCTAACATGGGATTAAAACAACTAATATGGGATTAAAACAACTAATATGGGGTTAAAACAGCTAATGAAGGGTTAAAACAACTAATATGGGGTTAAAACAGCTAGTATGAGGTTAAAACAGCTACTATGAGGTTAAAACAGCTAGTATGGGGTTAAAACAGCTAGTATGGGGTTAAAACAGCTACTATGAGGTTAAAACAGGTAATATGAGGTTAAAACAGCTAGTATGGGGCTAAAACATCTAATATGGGTTTGAAACAACTAATACGAGGTTAAAACAACTAATATGGGGTTAAAACAACTAATATGAGGTTAAAACAGCTAATATGGGGTTAAAACAGCTGATATGGGGTTAAAACAGCTAATATGGGGCTAAAACATCTAATATGGGGCTAAAACATCTAATATGGGTTGAAACAACTAATATGGGGTTGAAACAACTACTATGTGGTTAAAACAGCTACTATGAGGTTAAAACAGCTAGTATGAGGTTAAAACAGCTAATATGGGGTTAAAACAGCTGATATGGGGTTAAAACAACTAACATGGGGTTATAACCACTGATATGGGGTTAAAACAGCTAATATGGGGTTAAAACAGCTACTATGTGGTTAAAACAGCTACTATGAGGTTAAAACAGCTAGTATGGGGTTAAAACAGCTAGTACGGGGTTAAAACAGCTACTATGAGGTTAAAACAGCTAATATGAGGTTAAAACAGCTAATATGAGGTTAAAACAGCTAGTATGGGGTTAAAACAGCTATTATGAGGTTAAAACAACTAATATGGGGTTGAAAACAACTAACATGGGGTTAAAACAGCTACTATGAGGTTAAAACAGCTAACAGGGGGTTAAAACAGCTAATATGGGGTTAAAACAGCTAATATGTGGTTAAAACAGCTAATATGGGGTTAAAACAGCTAATATGGTGTTAAAACAACTAATATTGGGTTGAAAACAGCTAACAGGGGGTTAAAACAGCTAATATGGGGTTAAGACAGCTAATATGGGGTTAAGACAGCTAATATGGGGTTAAGACAGCTAATATGGGGTTAAGACAGCTAATATGGGGTTAAAACAGCTAATATGGTGTTAAAACAACTAATATTGGGTTGAAAACAGCTAACAGGGGGTTAAAACAGCTAATATGGGGTTAAAACAGCTAATATGGGGTTAAGACAGCTAACATGGGGTTAAAACAGCTAACGTGGGGTTAAAACAGCTAATATTTGTGTTAAAGGGTTATGTCACCTGCTCTTATATTATTGTCTTGATGTTCTTTTTCTAAACTTTGAATTCACCTGTACCTGTGCATCATAACTGATTCAATCAAATTATCAGACTGAACACCTCGAATGAAGCAGTGTGTAGGTATTCCTAGTGTTTATGTTAAATGAGAACATATTTCTGTTGACAGACTTGATGCTAAATGGCAGCCATGTAGTGTGCTGGTGCTGCAGTTACTCCACAGTCTATGTCCATTTCTCAGCAGAAAGCGTGCAGATGATGTAAGAATAGTATTCGTACAAGCCCTCACCAGCATTTACATGTACAACTCAACATTCTGTAACCAATATATCGTTACCAGTGGTCCCAGTTCTCAGATAGTCATGTGAAATAAGAAAAATTGTTATTTTCATTTAGAGATTTAGTGGTGGCTTGCAACTAGTATTTAGTCAGTCTGTCTGTCGGTCGATCTATTGGCTAGTGTGTCTGGCTATCAAATTGTTGATAATTTTGACAAAGCTGCCTAAGTGACAACTAAAACCATTCATTATACATGCTCTTCATTAATCTGGTCAAGACGGGCAAAGAGTTTCTGCAGTCATCTCGAGAAATATCCAACAGAAGATTATTTTGAAAACTTACAACTGAAATGATTGGCTCATTCAGTGCCGATTAATGCTTTCTTAAAAAATCAGAATAATTTACAATAAAACCAGCATGATTCAAACAGACAGGCAAATATTTAAGAAAGTCTCCAATGCACAGGAATGGATATGAGAATCGCTTCAGACTCATCAATTGTGTGCACATTTTATATTCGCTATGTTGGTATTAATTATGTACATGTAGCTTCCATGTTTCCTTTGCAATAATTGGTTATTAATTTCTCTCTGCAGCAGTCCTCACAGTCCCTGTGTACATCCACCTCTCTCCTGGAATACTTGTGCGCTGTAGTGGACTGTCCAGATAAAGACACAACTGACAAGTTACTTGTAAGAATGGCAAGAAAACTTCTTGTTGATGGTATGTAAATGCCACAATACATATATGCACATAAATAACTTAACAATATTTTATTTGTGTGTTAGAACTGTACAATTTTGTTAATATATTTTGATATATTTTGATTCGATTAAAATTTGCAGTTATTTTACAATGATATAAAACTTTAAAAAAATGTAAAATCATAAAAAATATGCGACGATGCTCTTTGACTGGAACTAGTTTTCATTGATATTACCAGCATGCGTATGTGTGCCGACCCATATCTCTCCATCCACCAAGACTTCTTCAAGCATTTATGAATTAATTATCATGACATTGCCTAGAGATTTACAGATTAGGAACAATTCCTGGTTAGGAAGCTTAGTCTGGATTTTGTCCTAATCTGTAAATCTAAGCTGCTCTCTAGATGACTGGCCATTGGATGCATACAATAGTGCTTTCATAAGGCAGTTGTACTGGGGTGGATGGAGAAAAGTGGAGTACTATCCTCATATTTAAAAAGCAATTCACCAATTCAGTTGCCATAGTCAATCCCATCATGATAATAAAGTCTAGTGTAGCATACTGGCCCAGTGGTCTGATCTTAGGGCATGTCTTGTAACTCTGATTTTAGGTGCTGCTATTTTCTTTCCTGACAAGGATTCGAGGAAGAAGTATCTGTTCCTGATGATGAGTAATATTGGGGTGAGTATATACGTGGGCAGAGAACATATTTAAACTTTAAAACAAATTTCTATAACAAAGAATAATTAAAGGAAGGGAAAAGGGAAATAACAAATGATTTTTATTGGTAATTTCATACAATATTAAATAAACTACCATCGGTTAAAATGGAAATGAATCGAGATTATGTGAGAAAAAGCATTTACTAAATCTAGGAGTGCTTAACTTGGAGACAATTAGTGACCAAGCTGGTGCTTCGCACTCTGCCATGTGTCAACTGTGTGTGCAGGTATACCGCATAGGCCTACCTGAATAAAACGAAAGCACACCTGAATATAGTTTTGTAAGCGGTATGAATAGTATTTTCTATATGCGCCAATGTAGAGCGATTAACTCACTGCTGCTATTTCCCTATTCATCCGTTTGAAAACGTTATACTTGAGTCACTTTTTCTGGTTAAAGCAACAAGTTTCGGTCAAAATGATTTCAAAATACACTTCTGATTTCCAAGGTCGCAATATGATGCCTACTGAATATTTTGAAATTTGTGCGCCTGAATGTCTCTGGAAACAATGGTATTTTACTTGTAGGGTGTAGTGGGTAATCAGCTTAGTGTGATTATAACTGAGCTTTTATGACTGGCTGTAGCGGATATTATTATTCACTCGGCATACACCAGAGCCCATGGGCTGCTTCACTACTTGGTTCCTGCCAGAGTGACATAAACGGTATTTAGGTGCTTTTTTCTAATTATTCTAATTTATTTCTGTTTTTCACTGATGGCTATAGGTTGACTATTATATAAAGCTTCATTCAACAGCATATGTTAGTTCCCTGGTCCTTTCCTTTAATGCCCATTTTAATCATGGTTCTCTTTTGAAACACTCATTAAATCTGCACCATTGTTCGACCATGATACATTAATAAATAATTTCTCATTTCTAGCTCTCAGGTGTGAGCGCCTCAGTGACTCTCCTGTTCCAGTCACTATGTCAGTTCTTCAGTGCTATTGACCCGAGTGGACTTCTGGAACTGCCCGCAACATTGACCAAGGTACACCAAGCTGACCTTATTAGTATGTCACCCATGACAGTGGTTCAGATTTATAAATAGTTACCATCCAATTTAAAAGAGGTGTCAATTTCTACATATACCGGCCCATTTCTAGCTAAGCTCCACCCGTGATTTTAAACTGTGGTCCATGAATTCCCGGAATCAAAATTTCAAGGTAAATATACAGGTTAGCTGTATCCGCCCAATTTGGTTCATTAGCTCGCTATATATGCTATTGATTATTTTGAAAGGAGTTTTACTGGGAGCTCTTGCTGCCTATGCCAGTAACAGCTCCCATTTTAATTAGTTTCAAGATATTCAACGGAATGTTTAGTAAATTGTAAATTTTAATACACTTCATACACATTTGTGACAGTTTTGATTTTCATGTTAGAGCTATGTCATTTTGATTATGACGTACACTAATATGTGGCATATTTTTTTATGATGTCAGAGACCTGAGTGACAGATTGGATCCTTCCATTACATCAATATACATGTTCTGTCAAACCTGTGTTAATTGATCACCTTATGGACTACCAAGAAATTGTCACAACAGCCATGTGGATTCTTAATACAGGTTATTTGTCATAGGATAGGAAGTGTCCATTTGCAGACCAAGAGAATACTTTTGCAAATTTATCATTGGAATAACTGGCGATAAATTTTCAAAAACACTCCTCTTGGTCTGTAAACGCACATTTTCTGAGATAATTAAAATTTTTTTTTAAATCAAGACAGATGCCACGGAGATTGTCGGTTATCATTTAATTAAACAAATGTAATTATCCCGTATTAGTGTAACAGATCTCAATTTCCATGTGTTTGCTGTTACAGGACTTTGACCCCGAACCTGTTCTAATAGTAATGGAGAATCTGAATGCGGTGTGCTCACAGGAATTTCAGGTAGCGTTGACCAAGCTGGATCAGACTGACCAGCAGAATTACCTGACTGACCTTGTTTCCTCACTACAGACTAGTCTGCTCTCGTGGTGCCATGGTCAGCTGATAGACTGTCAGACGTACAGTGATGGTCACAGTCGCGAGAGTGTGCAGCCAGTTATCTATTTAATTATTGTCAAGTGTGAGTTTTGCTAATATGGCTATCTGTTTCGTAGTCATCTTTGCTTTTTGCCAATTGTATACTTTAACCTCACAGGTTTTGAAATGATGTAGGGGATATTCCAATTGCCTCCATCCATCCGTCTCTGTCCCTCCACCTGTCACCGATGGGTTTGGGTGGTGGGCGGTCAAGGTGGGGGCAGAAGTCAGAGTTGATGGAATTTAACCAAATTTGGTATGTTAGTTACGCATATTGCTAGACAATGTTTACATTAGACGCTACCCCCAGTGTTGGGGTGCGGTAGAGTGGGGTGGGGGAAGAACATCAAAGTTGGCGAAAGCGTAGGGATTTGCAATGATGGGCCATTATCTGCACATTCTATTTGTTTGTTGTCTTCAATTCTTACATTGTTTTCTAGTATTTTCCATATTATGATGAGACTGACAAATGCTTAAATTCTCATATGTGTACGACAGATTTCATATGCAAAATGGTTTTTTTGTTAATGTCTGTTTTATATGTTTTAGTTTTGCAAACTTGGTTCAGTTCTTTTATCGTGCATAACAGATAAAATAAGCACATATAAGCTCTCGTACCCTTCAATGGTCAAGCAGGACGAAATGGCTTCTGCAGTAGGCTGGAGAAATATCCATTTGCAGACCAAAAGAAAACTATTTTAGATAATTAACCACTGGAATGTCTAGCTTCATAAGCAAGCTAGTCATTCCAGTGGTAAATTTTCAAAAATATTCTCTTATCCCTCAAATGTATATTGATTACACAAAGATATCTATGTTTGTGCTTTCAGATGCAACTCTTCACTTAGCTAAAGCTATAGAGTGCTGTCATCTCATTGCAGAGAACACTTCTGAGACGCTTGTAAGTCTGGGCTTAATATTTAAATATATATTTAACTTATGTCAATAAACAAAGGAACGAATGAACGATCGATCCAACCAACCAATCAATCAATCAAAGAATGAAATGAATCAATAATCATTTGAAATGGATTAGTGAGTGAACAAATGAGTAAATGTGTGAGTTGTTAGGTGTGTGAACGATTGAAGTAGTGTGATCACTCAGTCAAATATTTGACATCATAATCAAATATGTCACATGTTAGGTGATGTCACAATCAAAATGACGGCACTTCATCACAAAAATTGAAGTCAGTTTACGATTTGTATGCCTTTGATCAATGTACAATTTAATAAACATTCTGTTGATATTTTGAAACTAAGTTATTTGGGAGTTCAAAGTGTGTAAATCGATTCAATTAAAGTCATTAGTGGGTGGACTCTAGTTAGAAATGGGCTGGACATAGCTAGAAATGGATTCCGCCCATAACATAGAGACAAGTACCTAAGGCGACCTGACAAGTTGGCCTTTAATGCTCTAATAATGCAACTATTACGGTTAAACTGGGTATTTATTCACATCAGTAATTCATTTCTATTTCTTTTCAGTTCAGACAGTTATGGCAAGATTTTGATATAGAAGTAAAATAGTATTATTGTCTTGTTTTCAAAGGTGGAGTTTTTAGGAAAGCTGGAAAGGTCCTTCCTGTCATCAGTTACCAGGCAATTGGTAACATCGTCGTGTCGTG
>CM067372.1:9966950-10055365 GCA_034401795.1 Chaetoderma sp. LZ-2023a
AGGGTTAAAACAGCTATTATGAGGTTAAAACAACTAATATGGGGTTGAAAACAACTAACATGGGGTTAAAACAGCTACTATGAGGTTAAAACAGCTAACAGGGGGTTAAAACAGCTAATATGGGGTTAAAACAGCTAATATGGGGTTAAGACAGCTAATATGTGGTTAAAACAGCTAATATGGTGTTAAAACAACTAATATTGGGTTGAAAACAGCTAACAGGGGGTTAAAACAGCTAATATGGGGTTAAGACAGCTAACATGGGGTTAAAACAGCTAACGTGGGGTTAAAACAGCTAATATTTGTGTTAAAGGGTTATGTCACCTGCTCTTATATTATTGTCTTGATGTTCTTTTTCTAAACTTTGAATTCACCTGTACCTGTGCATCATAACTGATTCAATCAAATTATCAGACTGAACACCTCGAATGAAGCAGTGTGTAGGTATTCCTAGTGTTTATGTTAAATGAGAACATATTTCTGTTGACAGACTTGATGCTAAATGGCAGCCATGTAGTGTGCTGGTGCTGCAGTTACTCCACAGTCTATGTCCATTTCTCAGCAGAAAGCGTGCAGATGATGTAAGAATAGTATTCGTACAAGCCCTCACCAGCATTTACATGTACAACTCAACATTCTGTAACCAATATATCGTTACCAGTGGTCCCAGTTCTCAGATAGTCATGTGAAATAAGAAAAATTGTTATTTTCATTTAGAGATTTAGTGGTGGCTTGCAACTAGTATTTAGTCAGTCTGTCTGTCGGTCGATCTATTGGCTAGTGTGTCTGGCTATCAAATTGTTGATAATTTTGACAAAGCTGCCTAAGTGACAACTAAAACCATTCATTATACATGCTCTTCATTAATCTGGTCAAGACGGGCAAAGAGTTTCTGCAGTCATCTCGAGAAATATCCAACAGAAGATTATTTTGAAAACTTACAACTGAAATGATTGGCTCATTCAGTGCCGATTAATGCTTTCTTAAAAAATCAGAATAATTTACAATAAAACCAGCATGATTCAAACAGACAGGCAAATATTTAAGAAAGTCTCCAATGCACAGGAATGGATATGAGAATCGCTTCAGACTCATCAATTGTGTGCACATTTTATATTCGCTATGTTGGTATTAATTATGTACATGTAGCTTCCATGTTTCCTTTGCAATAATTGGTTATTAATTTCTCTCTGCAGCAGTCCTCACAGTCCCTGTGTACATCCACCTCTCTCCTGGAATACTTGTGCGCTGTAGTGGACTGTCCAGATAAAGACACAACTGACAAGTTACTTGTAAGAATGGCAAGAAAACTTCTTGTTGATGGTATGTAAATGCCACAATACAT
Organism: Chaetoderma sp. LZ-2023a; assembly: GCA_034401795.1. Taxonomy (NCBI): domain Eukaryota; kingdom Metazoa; phylum Mollusca; class Caudofoveata; order Chaetodermatida; family Chaetodermatidae; genus Chaetoderma; species Chaetoderma sp. LZ-2023a. The sequence goes on from CM067372.1 coordinate 9,968,296, forward strand.
ATATGCACATAAATAACTTAACAATATTTTATTTGTGTGTTAGAACTGTACAATTTTGTTAATATATTTTGATATATTTTGATTCGATTAAAATTTGCAGTTATTTTACAATGATATAAAACTTTAAAAAAATGTAAAATCATAAAAAATATGCGACGATGCTCTTTGACTGGAACTAGTTTTCATTGATATTACCAGCATGCGTATGTGTGCCGACCCATATCTCTCCATCCACCAAGACTTCTTCAAGCATTTATGAATTAATTATCATGACATTGCCTAGAGATTTACAGATTAGGAACAATTCCTGGTTAGGAAGCTTAGTCTGGATTTTGTCCTAATCTGTAAATCTAAGCTGCTCTCTAGATGACTGGCCATTGGATGCATACAATAGTGCTTTCATAAGGCAGTTGTACTGGGGTGGATGGAGAAAAGTGGAGTACTATCCTCATATTTAAAAAGCAATTCACCAATTCAGTTGCCATAGTCAATCCCATCATGATAATAAAGTCTAGTGTAGCATACTGGCCCAGTGGTCTGATCTTAGGGCATGTCTTGTAACTCTGATTTTAGGTGCTGCTATTTTCTTTCCTGACAAGGATTCGAGGAAGAAGTATCTGTTCCTGATGATGAGTAATATTGGGGTGAGTATATACGTGGGCAGAGAACATATTTAAACTTTAAAACAAATTTCTATAACAAAGAATAATTAAAGGAAGGGAAAAGGGAAATAACAAATGATTTTTATTGGTAATTTCATACAATATTAAATAAACTACCATCGGTTAAAATGGAAATGAATCGAGATTATGTGAGAAAAAGCATTTACTAAATCTAGGAGTGCTTAACTTGGAGACAATTAGTGACCAAGCTGGTGCTTCGCACTCTGCCATGTGTCAACTGTGTGTGCAGGTATACCGCATAGGCCTACCTGAATAAAACGAAAGCACACCTGAATATAGTTTTGTAAGCGGTATGAATAGTATTTTCTATATGCGCCAATGTAGAGCGATTAACTCACTGCTGCTATTTCCCTATTCATCCGTTTGAAAACGTTATACTTGAGTCACTTTTTCTGGTTAAAGCAACAAGTTTCGGTCAAAATGATTTCAAAATACACTTCTGATTTCCAAGGTCGCAATATGATGCCTACTGAATATTTTGAAATTTGTGCGCCTGAATGTCTCTGGAAACAATGGTATTTTACTTGTAGGGTGTAGTGGGTAATCAGCTTAGTGTGATTATAACTGAGCTTTTATGACTGGCTGTAGCGGATATTATTATTCACTCGGCATACACCAGAGCCCATGGGCTGCTTCACTACTTGGTTCCTGCCAGAGTGACATAAACGGTATTTAGGTGCTTTTTTCTAATTATTCTAATTTATTTCTGTTTTTCACTGATGGCTATAGGTTGACTATTATATAAAGCTTCATTCAACAGCATATGTTAGTTCCCTGGTCCTTTCCTTTAATGCCCATTTTAATCATGGTTCTCTTTTGAAACACTCATTAAATCTGCACCATTGTTCGACCATGATACATTAATAAATAATTTCTCATTTCTAGCTCTCAGGTGTGAGCGCCTCAGTGACTCTCCTGTTCCAGTCACTATGTCAGTTCTTCAGTGCTATTGACCCGAGTGGACTTCTGGAACTGCCCGCAACATTGACCAAGGTACACCAAGCTGACCTTATTAGTATGTCACCCATGACAGTGGTTCAGATTTATAAATAGTTACCATCCAATTTAAAAGAGGTGTCAATTTCTACATATACCGGCCCATTTCTAGCTAAGCTCCACCCGTGATTTTAAACTGTGGTCCATGAATTCCCGGAATCAAAATTTCAAGGTAAATATACAGGTTAGCTGTATCCGCCCAATTTGGTTCATTAGCTCGCTATATATGCTATTGATTATTTTGAAAGGAGTTTTACTGGGAGCTCTTGCTGCCTATGCCAGTAACAGCTCCCATTTTAATTAGTTTCAAGATATTCAACGGAATGTTTAGTAAATTGTAAATTTTAATACACTTCATACACATTTGTGACAGTTTTGATTTTCATGTTAGAGCTATGTCATTTTGATTATGACGTACACTAATATGTGGCATATTTTTTTATGATGTCAGAGACCTGAGTGACAGATTGGATCCTTCCATTACATCAATATACATGTTCTGTCAAACCTGTGTTAATTGATCACCTTATGGACTACCAAGAAATTGTCACAACAGCCATGTGGATTCTTAATACAGGTTATTTGTCATAGGATAGGAAGTGTCCATTTGCAGACCAAGAGAATACTTTTGCAAATTTATCATTGGAATAACTGGCGATAAATTTTCAAAAACACTCCTCTTGGTCTGTAAACGCACATTTTCTGAGATAATTAAAATTTTTTTTTAAATCAAGACAGATGCCACGGAGATTGTCGGTTATCATTTAATTAAACAAATGTAATTATCCCGTATTAGTGTAACAGATCTCAATTTCCATGTGTTTGCTGTTACAGGACTTTGACCCCGAACCTGTTCTAATAGTAATGGAGAATCTGAATGCGGTGTGCTCACAGGAATTTCAGGTAGCGTTGACCAAGCTGGATCAGACTGACCAGCAGAATTACCTGACTGACCTTGTTTCCTCACTACAGACTAGTCTGCTCTCGTGGTGCCATGGTCAGCTGATAGACTGTCAGACGTACAGTGATGGTCACAGTCGCGAGAGTGTGCAGCCAGTTATCTATTTAATTATTGTCAAGTGTGAGTTTTGCTAATATGGCTATCTGTTTCGTAGTCATCTTTGCTTTTTGCCAATTGTATACTTTAACCTCACAGGTTTTGAAATGATGTAGGGGATATTCCAATTGCCTCCATCCATCCGTCTCTGTCCCTCCACCTGTCACCGATGGGTTTGGGTGGTGGGCGGTCAAGGTGGGGGCAGAAGTCAGAGTTGATGGAATTTAACCAAATTTGGTATGTTAGTTACGCATATTGCTAGACAATGTTTACATTAGACGCTACCCCCAGTGTTGGGGTGCGGTAGAGTGGGGTGGGGGAAGAACATCAAAGTTGGCGAAAGCGTAGGGATTTGCAATGATGGGCCATTATCTGCACATTCTATTTGTTTGTTGTCTTCAATTCTTACATTGTTTTCTAGTATTTTCCATATTATGATGAGACTGACAAATGCTTAAATTCTCATATGTGTACGACAGATTTCATATGCAAAATGGTTTTTTTGTTAATGTCTGTTTTATATGTTTTAGTTTTGCAAACTTGGTTCAGTTCTTTTATCGTGCATAACAGATAAAATAAGCACATATAAGCTCTCGTACCCTTCAATGGTCAAGCAGGACGAAATGGCTTCTGCAGTAGGCTGGAGAAATATCCATTTGCAGACCAAAAGAAAACTATTTTAGATAATTAACCACTGGAATGTCTAGCTTCATAAGCAAGCTAGTCATTCCAGTGGTAAATTTTCAAAAATATTCTCTTATCCCTCAAATGTATATTGATTACACAAAGATATCTATGTTTGTGCTTTCAGATGCAACTCTTCACTTAGCTAAAGCTATAGAGTGCTGTCATCTCATTGCAGAGAACACTTCTGAGACGCTTGTAAGTCTGGGCTTAATATTTAAATATATATTTAACTTATGTCAATAAACAAAGGAACGAATGAACGATCGATCCAACCAACCAATCAATCAATCAAAGAATGAAATGAATCAATAATCATTTGAAATGGATTAGTGAGTGAACAAATGAGTAAATGTGTGAGTTGTTAGGTGTGTGAACGATTGAAGTAGTGTGATCACTCAGTCAAATATTTGACATCATAATCAAATATGTCACATGTTAGGTGATGTCACAATCAAAATGACGGCACTTCATCACAAAAATTGAAGTCAGTTTACGATTTGTATGCCTTTGATCAATGTACAATTTAATAAACATTCTGTTGATATTTTGAAACTAAGTTATTTGGGAGTTCAAAGTGTGTAAATCGATTCAATTAAAGTCATTAGTGGGTGGACTCTAGTTAGAAATGGGCTGGACATAGCTAGAAATGGATTCCGCCCATAACATAGAGACAAGTACCTAAGGCGACCTGACAAGTTGGCCTTTAATGCTCTAATAATGCAACTATTACGGTTAAACTGGGTATTTATTCACATCAGTAATTCATTTCTATTTCTTTTCAGTTCAGACAGTTATGGCAAGATTTTGATATAGAAGTAAAATAGTATTATTGTCTTGTTTTCAAAGGTGGAGTTTTTAGGAAAGCTGGAAAGGTCCTTCCTGTCATCAGTTACCAGGCAATTGGTAAGATCGATATTTATCCCCTCCCACCTTTTCAAAGAGCTTTATTCATTTTCAGTCAAATAGACAATGCTGTAATGATCCAATTATGGAAATATAAGTAACAACAGCTTCCTGACTAAATAGTGTCAGAATAGTTAGCCTATTATTTTGTAGACCATAATAAAAATTATTTCTGCTCTGTATTGTTCAATGATTAATCAGAGAATGTATTGTATATTTTATTTTATACATCTTCAGTTGCTGGCTCTGACAAGTCTTGGGCCATCAATGGATTCACCTACCCGTGTCACACTCCTAAGAATCCTTCAACCAATCGTTACAGAGTTCTCCACACTTGTGTGCAAAATACCAGCAATTTTCCCTCGAGTAAGTCTTTTACTCGTAATACGTATTTCAGAAACAGTGTCCTTATACAGTCTGTATATTATCATAAATGTATTTATTACAGTCAAATATTTGTTATTAATCATGTTTTAGAGAATCCTGATGCGTAATATATAAAAAAAAAAATTCAGATTAAATTATCATCATCAGTATATGTCTATATGTTACTTACTTCTTATTAGTTGCGATTCACAATTAACATTAATCAATTTGTGAGTCGGTCAGTCAGTCGATTGGTCTGTAAAATCTTTTACGTTTTTTTATCCTCCCCCCCCCTGGTCTGGAAGACGGGGGATGTAGAGATCAGCATGTCCGTCCATCCGTCCATCCATCCATCTGTCCCCATCTTGTCAACGCAACTCCTCCTAGAGGTCTCAATGGATTAACTTAAAATTTTGTCCACATTATCAGTATCATGTGCAGAAGTGCATGTCCTTCTTTCTCGGCCAAAAAAATTGTTCATTACAGAGTTATCCCCCCTTTAAATATCTTAAAGCCAATACATAAACTGCATTACCAATCATTTCTTGTCAACGCAACTGCTCCTACAGTTTAGCTCTGATTCTTTTGAAACTTGGTAAGTGTTATCATTACCACGTGAAGGTGTGCATGTGCTATCCGTGTAGCTGTGCATCCATCCCTCTGTCCAAAATGTTTGTGTCCGTCTGTCAGTCCATCCATCTCTGACAATCATTTCTTGTCAGCGCAACTCCTAGAGGTCTCAATAGATTAACTATGAATTTCTACCACATTATCAGTATCATGTGCAGATGTACATGTGCTTTTTTCGTAGCCAAAAAATCATTCATTACAGAGTTATCCCCCTTTAAATATCTTAAAGCTGATACACAAACTGCATCGCCAATCATTTCTTTTCTATGCAACTCCTCCTACAGTTTAGCTCGTATTCTTTTGAAACTTGGTAAGTATTATCATTACCACATGAAGATGTGCAGGTGCTATCCGTATACCTGTACATCCATCTGCCTGTCCAAAATGTAGGTATGTCCTGTCGGTCCATCCATCTCTGACAATCATTTCTTGTCAATGCAACTGCTCCTAGAGGTCTCAATGGATTAGCTTAAGATTTTGTCCACATTATCAGTATCATGTGCAGATGTGCATGTGCTTTTTTCACCGCCGAAAACTTCTCCGCAGAGGTATGCCCCTTTAAATATCTTAAAGCTGATACATAAACTGCATTGCCAATCATTTCTTGTCAACGCAACTCATCCTACAGTTTAGCTCCAATTCATTTGAAACTTGTTAAGTGTTATCATTACCACGTGAAGGTGTGCATGTGCTATCCGTATACCTGTACTTCCATCTGTCTGTCCAAAATGTAGGTATGTCCCGCTGTCGGTCCGTCCATCTCTGATAACAACTGTCAACGAAGTTCTCCTAGAGGTCTCAATGGATTAGCTTAAAATTTTGTCAGCAATATCAGTATCATGTGCAGCTGTGCATGTGCTTTTTTCGCGGCCAAAAATTATTCATTACAGAGTTATTACCCTTTAAATATCTTAAAGCTGATACATAGCTGCATTACACTTAGTGACAAAGGAATTTAGGTTTTAGGAGTTGCATTTTTTATTGATTAATTTTTCTAAAATCTTGTGTGTGGGGGGTGGGGGGGGGGGGGGGAGTTTGATATGCCGTCTTCTGATGGCTCTTGTTTAATTTGTTGTCACATTTTGAAATAACTGCAGTTCTACTGGACGGGTCATAACCTTTGACCAAATTTCTAATAAACATGTCTACACTACCGTAACCATGTTTTGTCTACACTCGATGGGCTACATTTTATCCGTCTTAATATTCTGTGGATAAAATTTGTATAAGGCTGTATAACTCTGGACATGGTATAAAATATTTTGAATACAATTTAACTGAATGTGGTCGGCAATAACTGTATGTCAAATTTGTTTAAAAATATTCAGCTTGTCTAGAGTTATTATTGTGTAGTGAAATTATTTTCTAGTGGCTGGCAGCAGTCAAAGTCAAGTCAGTTAAATTTAATATCCACAGAACTGTTATAAATAGTATTTGTCTGTGCTGTGTTTACGCATCAAATAACGACTAAGGAAAGTTTCCACTAACTGTACTGATAGAAATAAAGCTTCTTAGTTCTTATATTAGCATAATATTGTATTACCAGGCCTATTAAGTATCTGAAACAATTGCTACAATAGCTTTTAACAAATCAAAAAAATCTTTAGAAATTTTATAGCGTGAATGAGGATGAGAGGTGAGGAGGAAAAAAATCGAAAAAATAAAAAAAGTATGATTTTTTTCTACTTGATTTAATCGTTGATTTAATCATATGATTTAATCGATTTGATTAAATTAAAACAACCCTGGTAGATGAGCATGTGCTTTTTTAGCGGGCAAAAAAATTTTCATTACAGAGTTATCACCCTTTAAATATCTTAAAGCTGATACATAAACTGCATTGCCAGTCAATTCTTGTCAACGCAACTCCTACAGTTTAGCTGTGATTCTTTTGAAACTTGGTACATGTTATCATTACGACATGAAGATATGCATGTGCTATCCGTATACTTGTTCGTCCATCCATCTGTCCAAAATATATGTTTGTCTGTATGTCCATCCTTGTCAACACACAACTCCTGCAGTTTAGTTGCAATTCTTTTGAAACATGGTAAATCTAGTCATTACCATCCAAAGATGTGCATGCGCTTTTTTCGCAGCCAGAAAATTATTCATTACAGAGTTATCCCCTTTAAATACCTTTAAGCCGATACATGCACTGCAGTACCAATCATTTCTTGTCAACACAACTATAATTTAGCTGTGATTCTTTTGAAACATGGTAAGTGTTCTCATTACCACTTGAAGATGTGCATGTTCTATCCGTATGCCTGTGCATCCATGCGTCTGTATAGAATGTATGTATGTCAGTCTGTCGGTCCGTCCATCTCAAACAATCATTTCAAGATGTCAACACAACTACAATTTAGCTACGTTTCCAGATGTCTCTGTTTGATTGACATTAAGGGAGTCTACTCCATCCAGAAACCTGGACAAGAGTAGAGTTGTGGGTCTTGCATTAGAAGGCATTAAATTCAAGATTAAATATCTTTTTCTGACGCTAAATGTAAGTAGATTTATTTCGCAAGTAGTAATTGAACAATAAGTATGTTTATGTGCTTAATAACATGACAGACCAACCCTGGGCGTGGGGGTGGGGGTGGTCTGTAGTCGTTTTCTCCCCTGAAATACTTAAAATTCACAAAAATTGTCATGTTCGTGCCAGATCTTGAAGAATTTTGAACTATGCTCTCAATTCCTTTGTCACTGAATATATTACTTGAAGAAACAGTGCTACGATTCCATTTTGAAGAAATCCATCCATATTTTCCTGAGTTATCTCCCTTGAAAAACTTAAAATTCACCAAAATTCTCTTTGTCCGGGCATAATAGTTGAATGGAATTGAATCTGCACAGTTTACAAATCTATTTTTCTTTAAGGCGAGATGCAGTGTCATTTTTCATTGATTAGTTTTGCTAAAATATTGTCCTTTACAATTAACGTTACATGTATGTCCACTCTTGATGTATGTTTATCTGAAATGTTTGGATCCAGGGGGATATGCCGTCTTCTGATGGCTCTTGTTGACAAAGCTGACAAAAGCATACAGTACCTTTGTAGGACATTTCACGTGTACATTAATTAATTGATAACATTTTGTAGAATATATTTTTATGTTTTCCACATTATGATTATAATTAATTTGGTCACGCTTTACTACATGCAGATTGATGATGATTACTGGTCACAATCTGAGGCGAATGATGTTGTCCTTCAGACCTGGGAAGTTGAATCTAGCCACAATTATGAAAATAATCAACATGCTATGCAGGTAGTACTACTACTACTACTACTGCCGCTGCTGCTGCTACTACTGTCCCACTGACACAGCCGCCGCTACTACTACTACTACTACTACTACTACTACTACTACTACCCCTGCTGCTGCTGTTACTACTACTACTACTACTACTACTGCTACTACTACTACTACTACTACTACTACTACTACTACTACTACTACTACTACCACTACTACTACTACTACTACTAATACTGCTGCTGCAGTTGCTACTCCAACTACTACTACTACTACTACTACTACTACTACTACACCGCTAATGATAATATATATATATATATTTTTGTAAACATTTAAATGATATTACTGCCCCATTGTTGTGGCTCCTGAAGTCAGTCATATCAGGGAAAAGCTTTCAAAATGCATTTTCCTTTCCAATAACTGGCAATGAATAAGTCATAGGCGTTACCTCCCTTGATGTATGTAACAAGGAAACATTAATGTCGGTGCTTTATAACCATGAGGAGAGATTACTTGTTCTATTTTGAAAACAGTTTAGCTTAACATAAAACAACAACCAACAGCTTGTGTATATACTGTGCTGTTTGGTACTCTGCATGAAGTGAAACGCTACTAACCAGTATCATTCGTGATTCTTTCAGGTGTTCAGTTGTCCAGGTGCAACCTCGTTCCAGGTGATATTTGATCCAAGATGTGAAACAGAGCGCAGGTAAGAACAGGACACTGATAATTATCATGTTCACTGGAGTTATCCCATTCATTAGCACTATTTCATCAATGGACACAGTACCGGTCAGTTACTGCAAGATGTTTACTTCAGCAGGTTAATCCATAAGACATTTACATTTGGCTCAGCCCCCAGCGGTTGGGGAGAAGGAAATCAAAATATCAAAATGGTGAATGTGTGGATTTGTGGTGGCGTGCCATCCAATCTAGTCTTTAAACTTCTAGTATCGACATCTCACATCTAGACCTATGTCAAATATATCATGTAGGTTACATCACTACCTACTTTCTCGTTATTTAATTACTTAATAAAGCAATCAAACAGTTAGAGTATATAATTAATTTTATCTTTCTTAGATTTGATTACCTGGTTTTTACTGATGCTCGTGGGAATCGACGACGTTTTGACTGGAAGGTGGGAACTGACAAATGGCCCTCACAGGTGACCTTTACCGGAGGTCATAGCTTGCAGTTCTTGTTTCATTCAGATTCATCTAACAATGAATGGGGCTACATGTTCAAGGTAAGAAGTATATATTGACACTAGAATGGAGGGATCTGATCTGTCACTCAAGTATCTGACATCATAATCAAATACATGACATGTTAGCTGACATCACAACCAAAATGATGTAGCTCCGTCACGAATGTTAGAAATCATATAACAAAATTCTACAAATTGTATGTCTAGTAAATGTACAAGTTAATAAACATAGGCAGAAATGGCTCGCAGTTAAATAGTTTTCAAAATATTCAACAGCTTACCTGTATTATTACCTTGAAGATGGGATTCAGGGAATTCAGCATTGAGGGTTCAAAGATTACGAATTGATGACAACATGTGTAAAAAGTGGGTGGATGTTAGCTAGAAATAGGAAGGCATCGCTAGAAATAGGTGGGCATAGCTAGAAATAGGAAGGCATCGCTAGAAATAGGCGGGCATAGCTAGAAATAGGAAGGCATCGCTAGAAATAGGCGGGCATAGATAGAAATAGGAAGGCATCGCTAGAAATAGGCGGGCATAGCTAGAAATAGGAAGGCATCGCTAGAAATAGGCGGGCATAGCTAGAAATAGGAAGGCATCGCTAGAAATAGGCGGGCATAGCTAGAAATAGGCGGGCTTAACTAGAAAGGGGCGGGCATACATGTAGCTAGAAATAGGCGAGCATAGCTAGAAATAGGCAGGCAAAGCTAGAAATTGGCAGGCATAGCTAGAAATTGGTGGGCATAGTTAGAAATTGGTGGGCATAGTTAGAAATAGGCAGGCAGGGATAGAACAAATTTTGAATAAGTTTGAGACTAATTTGACCGGGAATTGCTGCTGACTATATGGTAGTAACAGGTTGCAATGAAAGTAGCTTTAAAATATTTAGCACCTTTCCTGTATAGTTGTTTTGAAATTGAGACACTGGAATTTCTATGCTTAAATTGATATGACAAAAATTACATGAATAATTTCTACCTTTATTACATGTGGGACACAATAGTTTATTTACATTGATGAGATGAACGAAAGGACAATTATTAATCATATCTTTCAGGCCATTGCTAAAGGTGCGCCAGACTCGCCGCTCTTCTGGTTATTTGATCTTGACCTTGGGCTTGCTAAACTTTGTGGATGTCTGTGCGGTCTCACTCTGGATGCTAGAAACTGTGAGTCTAGAATTGAACATCAGCAACCACTGTCTTAGATCTGGGACATATATACAAGTGACCAGGGTCAAGGTTGACTCGCTAACTATAGTCAGTTTGCTGGTTTACTGAACAGGCACAGTTGCTATACCCAGTCGGACGCTAAATAGTTAATTATAGTTCGTTGGTACCAGGTTCCCCATTGAATTATCATTGCAGAAAATTTGGAGCCCGGTACCAGTCGCGATTAACCCTTTCAGTTGTCTGTTTTGATGGCCTACAAAAATGGGTTACTTTTGTGCACTAAGATCAAAAAGCATCCAAATACTATGAAGTAGGAAGGGAATGGGCCTTGGGAACATTGATTTACTATAGGGTATCAGAATTTCATCAAACAGTTTATGGAAATATTAACATGTTTATGTGCATTTTACCGCGGCAAGCGAACCCTATCTGCCATTTTGGATTTTACGGCAATTTCGTACTAACCATTTGGAACTGAGCTCAGGTGCTCGGTCGACTATAGTTGACTAGCTAGTTAACTCTTTGAAGTTTTGACTGGGAATCTATTTAGCTATATCTAACTATGGTTAGGAGTTGAACTTGACCTAATATGTTAGCATCCAACATCCTTAAAAGTTACATAAATCTTGTGATTTCTCTCAAAGATTTTTTTGGCAAGCCCTGCAAGAAGGCTTGATATATTAATCCCAATGCCGTGATACGTGGTGCTTGAGGTGTGACAACGACTGTACAAGAATAGCAAATCACTAAACAACAACATACTGGCCACTGGCTTTCTAGTTACTTTTGCAATGCAAAGTTTAGGATTTGTTAAGAATCAAAGAAAAAACTAAAATGTTTACCTGACGATTTTACTGGAAACATTTAATCAAAGTACTCCAGTTTTTGTTCTGACACACCAAATCTGTCAACCTTTCTCTCCTAGGATTTATCTCCACAAAGTACTCCGTTTTTGTTCTGACACACACCAAATCTGTCAACCTTTCTCTCCTAGGATTTATCTCCACAAAGCACTCCAGTTTTTGTTCTGACACACCAAATCTGTCAACCTTTCTCTCCTAGGATTTATCTCCACAAAGTACTCCGGTTTTTGTTCTGACACACCAAATCTGTCAACCTTTCTCTCCTAGGATTTATCTCCACAAAGCACTCCAGTTTTTGTTCTGACACACCAAATCTGTCAACCTTTCTCTCCTAGGATTTATCGCCACATATTTTAACCCTCAAATTTGTTCAAGAAAAAGTTTATTTTTCTCATAGAAAATCCCCATTAGCAGACCATGAGAACACCTTTTAAAAAATTGATGACAGGAATAACTAGCTCTGTTATCAATCTACCGTAGCCGCCAAACTAGTGGGAAATTAAAAAAATAGTCTTCTCTTGGTCTACAAATGAATATATGTAACGATCAGTGCAGAAGCTGTTTCTCGCCGGTTTGAGTGTTATAGGGAACCTACGCAATCAGTGTTCAATGCTCAATTCATTGAAACCCATGATTAGAAAAAATCTGTTGAATATTGAAGGGGAACACAAATTGAGATGGCTAAAAGCAACTTAAAGAAGCGTATGTATTATTTGGCTAAAATAAAATATATTTTGCATATTTTTAAATTCCTTATTAATAGGCAGTTTCGTCATTTAAACTAGAACTGGAATCAGCTCTGATGTTCCACTTTGTAGCTTTATTAAATGCCAGTTTCTTCTAATTGTAAAATTTGTGTAATCTGAACCCACGTGGTCGATGAGTCACACTATGTGTGCGGTGTAATCTGAAACCAGGTGGTCAATGAGTCATGCTATCATGTGTGCCAACCATGTGGTCAATGAGTCATACTATAATGTATGCAGTGTAATCTGAACCTATGTGGTCAAGGAATCATGCTATAATGTATGCTGTGTAATCTGAACCCATGTGGTCAATGAGTCATACTATAATGTATGCAGTGTAATCTGAACCTATGTGGTCAAGGAATCATGCTATAATGTATGCTGTGTAATCTGAACCTATGTGGTCAATGAGTCATGCTATAATGTATGGTGTGTAATCTGAACCCATGTGGTCAATGAGTCATGCTATAATGTATGGTGTGTAATCTGAACCCATGTGGTCAATGAATCATGCTATAATGTATGGTGTGTAATCTGAACCTATGTGGTCAATGAGTCATGCTATAATGTATGCAGTGTAATCTGAACCCCTGTAGTCAATGAGTCTTGCTATAATGTATGCAGTGTAATCTGAACCCATGTAGTCAATGAGTCATGCTATAATGTATGCAGTGTAATCTGAACCCATGTAGTCAATGAGTCATGCTATAATGTATGCTGTGTAATCTGAACCCATGTGGTCAATGAGTCATGCTATAATGTATGCTGTGTAATCTGAACCCATGTAGTCAATGAGTCTTGCTATAATGTATGGTGTGTAATCTGAACCCATGTAGTCAATGAGTCATGCTATAATGTATGCAGTGTAATCTGAACCCATGTAGTCAATGAGTCATGCTATAATGTATGCTGTGTAATCTGAACCCATGTGGTCAATGAGTCATGCTATAATGTATGGTGTGTAATCTGAACCCATGTGGTCAATGAGTCATGCTATAATGTATGCTGTGTAATCTGAACCCATGTAGTCAATGAATCATGCTATAATGTATGCTGTGTAATCTGAACCCATGTAGTCAATGAGTCATGCTATAATGTATGCTGTGTAATCTGAACCCATGTGGTCAATGAGTCATGCTATAATGTATGGTGTGTAATCTGAACCCATGTGGTCAATGAGTCATGCTATAATGTATGCTGTGTAATCTGAACCCATGTAGTCAATGAATCATGCTATAATGTATGCTGTGTAATCTGAACCCATGTAGTCAATGAATCATGCTATAATGTATGCTGTGTAATCTGAACCTATGTGGTCAATGAATCATGCTATAATGTATGCAGTGTAATCTGAACCCCTGTAGTCAATGAGTCTTGCTATAATGTATGCAGTGTAATCTGAACCCATGTAGTCAATGAGTCATGCTATAATGTATGCAGTGTAATCTGAACCCATGTAGTCAATGAGTCATGCTATAATGTATGCTGTGTAATCTGAACCCATGTGGTCAATGAGTCATGCTATAATGTATGCAGTGTAATCTGAACCCCTGTAGTCAATGAGTCTTGCTATAATGTATGGTGTGTAATCTGAACCCATGTAGTCAATGAGTCATGCTATAATGTATGCAGTGTAATCTGAACCCATGTAGTCAATGAGTCATGCTATAATGTATGCTGTGTAATCTGAACCCATGTGGTCAATGAGTCATGCTATAATGTATGGTGTGTAATCTGAACCCATGTGGTCAATGAGTCATGCTATAATGTATGCTGTGTAATCTGAACCCATGTAGTCAATGAATCATGCTATAATGTATGCTGTGTAATCTGAACCCATGTAGTCAATGAATCATGCTATAATGTATGCTGTGTAATCTGAACCCATGTAGTCAATGAGTCTTGCTATAATGTATGCTGTGTAATCTGAACCTATGTGGTCAATGAATCATGCTATAATGTATGGTGTGTAATCTGAACCCATGTGGTCAATGAATCATGCTATAATGTATGCTGTGTAATCTGAACCTATGTGGTCAATGAGTCTTGCTATAATGTATGCTGTGTAATCTGAACCCATGTAGTCAATGAATCATGCTATAATGTATGCTGTGTAATCTGAACCCATGTGGTCAATGAGTCATGCTATAATGTATGGTGTGTAATCTGAACCCATGTGGTCAATGAGTCATGCTATAATGTATGCTGTGTAATCTGAACCCATGTAGTCAATGAATCATGCTATAATGTATGCTGTGTAATCTGAACCCATGTAGTCAATGAATCATGCTATAATGTATGCTGTGTAATCTGAACCCATGTAGTCAATGAGTCTTGCTATAATGTATGCTGTGTAATCTGAACCTATGTGGTCAATGAATCATGCTATAATGTATGCTGTGTAATCTGAACCTATGTGGTCAATGAATCATGCTATAATGTATGCTGTGTAATCTGAACCAATGTAGTCAATGAGTCATGCTATAATGTGTGCTGTGTAATCTGAACCCATGTGGTCAATGAGTCATGCTATAATGTATGGTGTGTAATCTGAACCCATGTAGTCAATGAATCATGCTATAATGTATGCTGTGTAATCTGAACCCATGTAGTCAATGAGTCTTGCTATAATGTATGCTGTGTAATCTGAACCTATGTGGTCAATGAATCATGCTATAATGTATGCTGTGTAATCTGAACCCATGTGGACAATGAGTCTTGCTATAATGTATGCTGTGTAATCTGAACCCATGTAGTCAATGAATCATGCTATAATGTATGCTGTGTAATCTGAACCCATGTGGTCAATGAGTCTTGCTATAATGTATGCTGTGTAATCTGAACCCATGTAGTCAATGAATCATGCTATAATGTATGCTGTGTAATCTGAACCCATGTGGTCAATGAATCATGCTATAATGTATGCTGTGTAATCTGAACCCATGTAGTCAATGAATCATGCTATAATGTATGCTGTGTAATCTGAACCCATGTAGTCAATGAATCATGCTATAATGTATGCTGTGTAATCTGAACCCATGTAGTCAATGAATCATGCTATAATGTGTGCTGTGTAATCTGAGCCCATGTGGTCAATGAGTCATGCTATAATGTATGCTGTGTAATCTGAACCTATGTGGTCAATGAGTCTTGCTATAATGTATGCAGTGTAATCTGAACCCATATGGTCAATGAGTCTTGCTATAATGTATGCAGTGTAATCTGAACCCATGTGGTCAATGAATCATGCTATAATGTATGCTGTGTAATCTGAACCCATGTGGTCAATGAGTCTTGCTATAATGTATGCTGTGTAATCTGAACCCATGTAGTCAATGAATCATGCTATAATGTATGCTGTGTAATCTGAACCCATGTAGTCAATGAATCATGCTATAATGTGTGCTGTGTAATCTGAGCCCATGTGGTCAATGAATCATGCTATAATGTATGCTGTGTAATCTGAACCCATGTAGTCAATGAGTCATGCTATAATGTATGGTGTGTAATCTGAACCTATGTGGTCAATGAGTCATGCTATAATGTATGCAGTGTAATCTGAACCCATATGGTCAATGAGTCTTGCTATAATGTATGCAGTGTAATCTGAACCCATGTGGTCAATGAGTCATGCTATAATGTATGCTGTGTAATCTGAACCCATGTGGTCAATGAGTCATGCTATAATGTATGCTGTGTAATCTGAACCCATGTGGTCAATGAGTCTTGCTATAATGTATGCAGTGTAATCTGAACCCATGTGGTCAATGAATCATGCTATAATGTATGCAGTGTAATCTGAACCCATATGGTCAATGAGTCTTGCTATAATGTATGCTGTGTAATCTGAACCCATGTGGTCAATGAATCATGCTATAATGTATGGTGTGTAATCTGAACCCATGTAGTCAATGAGTCTTGCTATAATGTATGCAGTGTAATCTGAACCCATGTGGTCAATGAGTCATGCTATAATGTATGCTGTGTAATCTGAACCCATGTGGTCAATGAATCATGCTATAATGTATGGTGTGTAATCTGAACCCATGTAGTCAATGAGTCTTGCTATAATGTATGCAGTGTAATCTGAACCCATGTGGTCAATGAATCATGCTATAATGTATGCAGTGTAATCTGAACCCATGTGGTCAATGAGTCATGCTATAATGTATGGTGTGTAATCTGAACCTATGTGGTCAATGAGTCTTGCTATAATGTATGCAGTGTAATCTGAACCCATATGGTCAATGAGTCTTGCTATAATGTATGCAGTGTAATCTGAACCCATGTGGTCAATGAGTCATGCTATAATGTATGGTGTGTAATCTGAACCTATGTGGTCAATGAATCATGCTATAATGTATGCAGTGTAATCTGAACCCATGTGGTCAATGAGTCATGCTATAATGTATGCAGTGTAATCTGAACCTATGTGGTCAATGAATCATGCTATAATGTATGGTGTGTAATCTGAACCTATGTGGTCAATGAGTCTTGCTATAATGTATGGTGTGTAATCTGAACCCATGTGGTCAATGAGTCATGCTATAATGTATGGTGTGTAATCTGAACCTATGTGGTCAATGAGTCTTGCTATAATGTATGGTGTGTAATCTGAACCCATGTGGTCAATGAGTCATGCTATAATGTATGGTGTGTAATCTGAACCTATGTGGTCAATGAGTCTTGCTATAATGTATGCAGTGTAATCTGAACCCATATGGTCAATGAGTCTTGCTATAATATATGCAGTGTAATCTGAACCCATGTGGTCAATGAGTCATGCTATAATGTATGCTGTGTAATCTGAACCCATGTGGTCAATGAGTCTTGCTATAATGTGTGCAGTGTAATCTGAACCCATGTGGTCAATGAGTCTTGCTATAATGTATGCAGTGTAATCTGAACCCATGTGGTCAATGAATCATGCTATAATGTATGGTGTGTAATCTGAACCCATGTAGTCAATGAGTCTTGCTATAATGTATGCAGTGTAATCTGAACCCATGTGGTCAATGAGTCATGCTATAATGTATGCTGTGTAATCTGAACCCATGTGGTCAATGAATCATGCTATAATGTATGGTGTGTAATCTGAACCCATGTAGTCAATGAGTCTTGCTATAATGTATGCAGTGTAATCTGAACCCATGTGGTCAATGAATCATGCTATAATGTATGCAGTGTAATCTGAACCCATGTGGTCAATGAGTCATGCTATAATGTATGGTGTGTAATCTGAACCTATGTGGTCAATGAGTCTTGCTATAATGTATGCAGTGTAATCTGAACCCATATGGTCAATGAGTCTTGCTATAATGTATGCAGTGTAATCTGAACCCATGTGGTCAATGAGTCATGCTATAATGTATGGTGTGTAATCTGAACCTATGTGGTCAATGAATCATGCTATAATGTATGCAGTGTAATCTGAACCCATGTGGTCAATGAGTCATGCTATAATGTATGCAGTGTAATCTGAACCTATGTGGTCAATGAATCATGCTATAATGTATGGTGTGTAATCTGAACCTATGTGGTCAATGAGTCTTGCTATAATGTATGGTGTGTAATCTGAACCCATGTGGTCAATGAGTCATGCTATAATGTATGGTGTGTAATCTGAACCTATGTGGTCAATGAGTCTTGCTATAATGTATGGTGTGTAATCTGAACCCATGTGGTCAATGAGTCATGCTATAATGTATGGTGTGTAATCTGAACCTATGTGGTCAATGAGTCTTGCTATAATGTATGGTGTGTAATCTGAACCTATGTGGTCAATGAGTCTTGCTATAATGTATGCAGTGTAATCTGAACCCATGTAGTCAATGAGTCATGCTATAATGTATGCAGTGTAATCTGAGCCCATGTGGTCAATGAGTCATGCTATAATGTATGCACTGTAATCTGAACCCATGTGGTCAATGAGTCATGCTATAATGTATGGTGTGTAATCTGAACCTATGTGGTCAATGAGTCATGCTATAATGTATGGTGTGTAATCTGAACCTATGTGGTCAATGAGTCTTGCTATAATGTATGCAGTGTAATCTGAACCCATGTAGTCAATGAGTCATGCTATAATGTATGCAGTGTAATCTGAGCCCATGTGGTCAATGAGTCATGCTATAATGTATGCAGTGTAATCTGAGCCCATGTGGTCAATGAGTCATGCTATAATGTATGGTGTGTAATCTGAACCTATGTGGTCAATGAGTCTTGCTATAATGTATGCAGTGTAATCTGAACCCATATGGTCAATGAGTCTTGCTATAATGTATGCAGTGTAATCTGAACCCATGTGGTCAATGAGTCATGCTATAATGTATGCTGTGTAATCTGAACCCATGTGGTCAATGAGTCTTGCTATAATGTGTGCAGTGTAATCTGAACCCATATGGTCAATGAGTCTTGCTATAATGTATGCAGTGTAATCTGAACCTATGTGGTCAATGAGTCATGCTATAATGTGTGTGGTGTAATCTGAACCCATGTGGTCAATGAGTCATGCTATAATGTATGCAGTGTAATCTGAACCCATGTGGTCAATGAGTCATGCTATATTGTATGCAGTGTAATCTGAACCCATGTGGTCAATGAGTCATGCTATATTGTATGCAGTGTAATCTGAACCCATGTGGTCAATGAGTCACACTATAATGTGTGCAGTGTAATATGAACCCACGTGGTCGATGAGTCACACTATGTGTGCGGTGTAATCTGAAACCAGGTGATCAATGAGTCATGCTATCATGTGTACCAACCATGTGGTCAATGAGTCATACTATAATGTATGCACTGTAATCTGAACCCATGTGGTCAATGAGTCATGCTATAATGTGTGCTGTGTAATCTGAACCCATGTGATCAACGAGTCATGCTATAATGTGTGTGGTGTAATCTGAACCCATGTGGTCAATGAGTCATGCTATAATGTATGCAGTGTAATCTGAACCCATGTGGTCAATGAGTCATGCTATATTGTATGCAGTGTAATCTGAACCCATGTGGTCAATGGGTCATGCTATATTGTATGCATTGTAATCTGAACCCATGTGGTCAATGAGTCACACTATAATGTGTGCAGTGTAATCTGAACCCACGTGGTCGATGAGTCACACTATGTGTGCGGTGTAATCTGAAACCAGGTGGTCAATGAGTCATGCTATCATGTGTACCAACCATGTGGTCAATGAGTCATACTATAATGTATGCACTGTAATCTGAACCCATGTGGTCAATGAGTCATGCTATAATGTATGGTGTGTAATCTGAACCTATGTGGTCAATGAGTCTTGCTATAATGTATGCAGTGTAATCTGAACCCATATGGTCAATGAGTCTTGCTATAATGTATGCAGTGTAATCTGAACCCATGTGGTCAATGAGTCATGCTATAATGTATGCTGTGTAATCTGAACCCATGTGGTCAATGAGTCTTGCTATAATGTGTGCAGTGTAATCTGAACCCATATGGTCAATGAGTCTTGCTATAATGTATGCAGTGTAATCTGAACCTATGTGGTCAATGAGTCATGCGATAATGTGTGTGGTGTAATCTGAACCCATGTGGTCAATGAGTCATGCTATAATGTATGCAGTGTAATCTGAACCCATGTGGTCAATGAGTCATGCTATATTGTATGCAGTGTAATCTGAACCCATGTGGTCAATGAGTCATGCTATATTGTATGCAGTGTAATCTGAACCCATGTGGTCAATGAGTCACACTATAATGTGTGCAGTGTAATATGAACCCACGTGGTCGATGAGTCACACTATGTGTGCGGTGTAATCTGAAACCAGGTGATCAATGAGTCATGCTATCATGTGTACCAACCATGTGGTCAATGAGTCATACTATAATGTATGCACTGTAATCTGAACCCATGTGGTCAATGAGTCATGCTATAATGTGTGCTGTGTAATCTGAACCCATGTGATCAACGAGTCATGCTATAATGTGTGTGGTGTAATCTGAACCCATGTGGTCAATGAGTCATGCTATAATGTATGCAGTGTAATCTGAACCCATGTGGTCAATGAGTCATGCTATATTGTATGCAGTGTAATCTGAACCCATGTGGTCAATGGGTCATGCTATATTGTATGCATTGTAATCTGAACCCATGTGGTCAATGAGTCATGCTATAATGTATGGTGTGTAATCTGAACCTATGTGGTCAATGAGTCTTGCTATAATGTATGCAGTGTAATCTGAACCCATATGGTCAATGAGTCTTGCTATAATGTATGCAGTGTAATCTGAACCCATGTGGTCAATGAGTCATGCTATAATGTATGCTGTGTAATCTGAACCCATGTGGTCAATGAGTCTTGCTATAATGTGTGCAGTGTAATCTGAACCCATATGGTCAATGAGTCTTGCTATAATGTATGCAGTGTAATCTGAACCTATGTGGTCAATGAGTCATGCTATAATGTGTGTGGTGTAATCTGAACCCATGTGGTCAATGAGTCATGCTATAATGTATGCAGTGTAATCTGAACCCATGTGGTCAATGAGTCATGCTATATTGTATGCAGTGTAATCTGAACCCATGTGGTCAATGAGTCATGCTATATTGTATGCAGTGTAATCTGAACCCATGTGGTCAATGAGTCACACTATAATGTGTGCAGTGTAATATGAACCCACGTGGTCGATGAGTCACACTATGTGTGCGGTGTAATCTGAAACCAGGTGATCAATGAGTCATGCTATCATGTGTACCAACCATGTGGTCAATGAGTCATACTATAATGTATGCACTGTAATCTGAACCCATGTGGTCAATGAGTCATGCTATAATGTGTGCTGTGTAATCTGAACCCATGTGATCAACGAGTCATGCTATAATGTGTGTGGTGTAATCTGAACCCATGTGGTCAATGAGTCATGCTATAATGTATGCAGTGTAATCTGAACCCATGTGGTCAATGAGTCATGCTATATTGTATGCAGTGTAATCTGAACCCATGTGGTCAATGGGTCATGCTATATTGTATGCATTGTAATCTGAACCCATGTGGTCAATGAGTCACACTATAATGTGTGCAGTGTAATCTGAACCCACGTGGTCGATGAGTCACACTATGTGTGCGGTGTAATCTGAAACCAGGTGGTCAATGAGTCATGCTATCATGTGTACCAACCATGTGGTCAATGAGTCATACTATAATGTATGCACTGTAATCTGAACCCATGTGGTCAATGAGTCATGCTATAATGTATGGTGTGTAATCTGAACCTATGTGGTCAATGAGTCTTGCTATAATGTATGGTGTGTAATATGAGCCCATGTGGTCAATGAGTCATGCTATAATGTATGCTGTGTAATCTGAACCTATGTGGTCAATGAGTCTTGCTATAATGTATGCAGTGTAATCTGAACCCATGTGGTCAATGAGTCATGCTATAATGTATGGTGTGTAATCTGAACCTATGTGGTCAATGAATCATGCTATAATGTATGGTGTGTAATCTGAGCCCATGTGGTCAATGAGTCATGCTATAATGTATGCTGTGTAATCTGAACCTATGTGGTCAATGAATCATGCTATAATGTATGGTGTGTAATCTGAGCCCATGTGGTCAATGAGTCATGCTATAATGTATGCTGTGTAATCTGAACCTATGTGGTCAATGAGTCTTGCTATAATGTATGCAGTGTAATCTGAACCCATATGGTCAATGAGTCTTGCTATAATGTATGCAGTGTAATCTGAACCCATGTGGTCAATGAGTCATGCTATAATGTATGCTGTGTAATCTGAACCCATGTGGTCAATGAGTCTTGCTATAATGTGTGCAGTGTAATCTGAACCCATATGGTCAATGAGTCTTGCTATAATGTATGCAGTGTAATCTGAACCTATGTGGTCAATGAGTCATGCGATAATGTGTGTGGTGTAATCTGAACCCATGTGGTCAATGAGTCATGCTATAATGTATGCAGTGTAATCTGAACCCATGTGGTCAATGAGTCATGCTATATTGTATGCAGTGTAATCTGAACCCATGTGGTCAATGAGTCATGCTATATTGTATGCAGTGTAATCTGAACCCATGTGGTCAATGAGTCACACTATAATGTGTGCAGTGTAATATGAACCCACGTGGTCGATGAGTCACACTATGTGTGCGGTGTAATCTGAAACCAGGTGATCAATGAGTCATGCTATCATGTGTACCAACCATGTGGTCAATGAGTCATACTATAATGTATGCACTGTAATCTGAACCCATGTGGTCAATGAGTCATGCTATAATGTGTGCTGTGTAATCTGAACCCATGTGATCAACGAGTCATGCTATAATGTGTGTGGTGTAATCTGAACCCATGTGGTCAATGAGTCATGCTATAATGTATGCAGTGTAATCTGAACCCATGTGGTCAATGAGTCATGCTATATTGTATGCAGTGTAATCTGAACCCATGTGGTCAATGGGTCATGCTATATTGTATGCATTGTAATCTGAACCCATGTGGTCAATGAGTCACACTATAATGTGTGCAGTGTAATCTGAACCCACGTGGTCGATGAGTCACACTATGTGTGCGGTGTAATCTGAAACCAGGTGGTCAATGAGTCATGCTATCATGTGTACCAACCATGTGGTCAATGAGTCATACTATAATGTATGCACTGTAATCTGAACCCATGTGGTCAATGAGTCATGCTATAATGTGTGCTGTGTAATCTGAACCCATGTGATCAATGAGTCATGCTATAATGTGTGCAGTGTAATCTGAACCCATGTGGTCAATGAGTCGCGCTATAATGTATGCTGTGTAATCTGAGCCCATGTGGTCAATGAGTCATGCTATAATGTATGCTGTGTAATCTGAACCTATGTGGTCAATGAGTCTTGCTATAATGTGTGCAGTGTAATCTGAACCCATATGGTCAATGAGTCTTGCTATAATGTATGCAGTGTAATCTGAACCCATGTGGTCAATGAGTCATGCTATAATGTATGCTGTGTAATCTGAACCCATGTGGTCAATGAGTCTTGCTATAATGTGTGCAGTGTAATCTGAACCCATATGGTCAATGAGTCTTGCTATAATGTATGCAGTGTAATCTGAACCTATGTGGTCAATGAGTCATGCTATAATGTGTGTGGTGTAATCTGAACCCATGTGGTCAATGAGTCATGCTATAATGTATGCAGTGTAATCTGAACCCATGTGGTCAATGAGTCATGCTATATTGTATGCAGTGTAATCTGAACCCATGTGGTCAATGAGTCATGCTATATTGTATGCAGTGTAATCTGAACCCATGTGGTCAATGAGTCACACTATAATGTGTGCAGTGTAATCTGAACCCACGTGGTCGATGAGTCACACTATGTGTGTGGTGTAATCTGAAACCAGGTGGTCAATGAGTCATGCTATCATGTGTACCAACCATGTGGTCAATGAGTCATACTATAATGTATGCACTGTAATCTGAACCCATGTGGTCAATGAGTCATGCTATAATGTGTGCTGTGTAATCTGAACCCATGTGATCAACGAGTCATGCTATAATGTGTGTGGTGTAATCTGAACCCATGTGGTCAATGAGTCATGCTATAATGTATGCAGTGTAATCTGAACCCATGTGGTCAATGAGTCGCGCTATAATGTATGCTGTGTAATCTGAGCCCATGTGGTCAATGAGTCATGCTATAATGTGTGCTGTGTAATCTGAACCCATGTGGTCAATGAGTCATGCTATAATGTATGGTGTGTAATCTGAACCCATGTGGTCAATGAGTCATGCTATAATGTATGGTGTGTAATCTGAACCTATGTGGTCAATGAGTCTTGCTATAATGTATGCAGTGTAATCTGAACCCATATGGTCAATGAGTCTTGCTATAATGTATGCAGTGTAATCTGAACCCATGTGGTCAATGAGTCATGCTATAATGTATGCTGTGTAATCTGAACCCATGTGGTCAATGAGTCTTGCTATAATGTGTGCAGTGTAATCTGAACCCATATGGTCAATGAGTCTTGCTATAATGTATGCAGTGTAATCTGAACCTATGTGGTCAATGAGTCATGCTATAATGTGTGTGGTGTAATCTGAACCCATGTGGTCAATGAGTCATGCTATAATGTATGCAGTGTAATCTGAACCCATGTGGTCAATGAGTCATGCTATATTGTATGCAGTGTAATCTGAACCCATGTGGTCAATGAGTCATGCTATATTGTATGCAGTGTAATCTGAACCCATGTGGTCAATGAGTCACACTATAATGTGTGCAGTGTAATATGAACCCACGTGGTCGATGAGTCACACTATGTGTGCGGTGTAATCTGAAACCAGGTGATCAATGAGTCATGCTATCATGTGTACCAACCATGTGGTCAATGAGTCATACTATAATGTATGCACTGTAATCTGAACCCATGTGGTCAATGAGTCATGCTATAATGTGTGCTGTGTAATCTGAACCCATGTGATCAACGAGTCATGCTATAATGTGTGTGGGTAATCTGAACCCATGTGGTCAATGAGTCATGCTATAATGTATGCAGTGTAATCTGAACCCATGTGGTCAATGAGTCATGCTATATTGTATGCAGTGTAATCTGAACCCATGTGGTCAATGGGTCATGCTATATTGTATGCATTGTAATCTGAACCCATGTGGTCAATGAGTCACACTATAATGTGTGCAGTGTAATCTGAACCCACGTGGTCGATGAGTCACACTATGTGTGCGGTGTAATCTGAAACCAAGTGGTCAATGAGTCATGCTATCATGTGTACCAACCATGTGGTCAATGAGTCATACTATAATGTATGCACTGTAATCTGAACCCATGTGGTCAATGAGTCATGCTATAATGTGTGCTGTGTAATCTGAACCCATGTGATCAATGAGTCATGCTATAATGTGTGCAGTGTAATCTGAACCCATGTGGTCAATGAGTCACGCTATAATGTATGCTGTGTAATCTGAGCCCATGTGGTCAATGAGTCATGCTATAATGTATGCTGTGTAATCTGAACCTATGTGGTCAATGAGTCTTGCTATAATGTGTGCAGTGTAATCTGAACCCATATGGTCAATGAGTCTTGCTATAATGTATGCAGTGTAATCTGAACCCATGTGGTCAATGAGTCATGCTATAATGTATGCTGTGTAATCTGAACCCATGTGGTCAATGAGTCTTGCTATAATGTGTGCAGTGTAATCTGAACCCATATGGTCAATGAGTCTTGCTATAATGTATGCAGTGTAATCTGAACCTATGTGGTCAATGAGTCATGCTATAATGTGTGTGGTGTAATCTGAACCCATGTGGTCAATGAGTCATGCTATAATGTATGCAGTGTAATCTGAACCCATGTGGTCAATGAGTCATGCTATATTGTATGCAGTGTAATCTGAACCCATGTGGTCAATGAGTCATGCTATATTGTATGCAGTGTAATCTGAACCCATGTGGTCAATGAGTCACACTATAATGTGTGCAGTGTAATCTGAACCCACGTGGTCGATGAGTCACACTATGTGTGTGGTGTAATCTGAAACCAGGTGGTCAATGAGTCATGCTATCATGTGTACCAACCATGTGGTCAATGAGTCATACTATAATGTATGCACTGTAATCTGAACCCATGTGGTCAATGAGTCATGCTATAATGTGTGCTGTGTAATCTGAACCCATGTGATCAACGAGTCATGCTATAATGTGTGTGGTGTAATCTGAACCCATGTGGTCAATGAGTCATGCTATAATGTATGCAGTGTAATCTGAACCCATGTGGTCAATGAGTCATGCTATATTGTATGCAGTGTAATCTGAACCCATGTGGTCAATGGGTCATGCTATATTGTATGCATTGTAATCTGAACCCATGTGGTCAATGAGTCACACTATAATGTGTGCAGTGTAATCTGAACCCACGTGGTCGATGAGTCACACTATGTGTGCGGTGTAATCTGAAACCAAGTGGTCAATGAGTCATGCTATCATGTGTACCAACCATGTGGTCAATGAGTCATACTATAATGTATGCACTGTAATCTGAACCCATGTGGTCAATGAGTCATGCTATAATGTGTGCTGTGTATTTCACATCAAGAGTATACTTACCTCCCTAATACTTTTGATATTGCTAAATATTGGCTTTCACTCAATAAACACTCAGATTAAAACAGTTAGGTGCCCCTACTGGGCAGGGAGTCAGAGCGTAGTCTGGCGGATGCCAGCCCCACCACCGCGCATGCGCAGACTAGCACTTCCTCTTTGCTAATTTATTGGCAGAGAGTCTACACATGCTTTTGTGCTAGTGCTTTTCGTGGCTCAATTCTAAGTGTTTTTGTGAAAGTTCAGAAGTGTTTATCCCTGATAAAGATGGCAGGAAGAGTGACTTCGCCAGAGGAGGGCCCAGGACCTTTAAATCAGGTGACTTCTAGTAAAATTAGCGAGTTTTGTCCCGTTGTAATGTGTTTCCGGGACTCGCGCTAAACGTGATAAGCGCCTTGTTTAGTTGGTTTATTTCAACTAGGTGCTATATAAGACTAATCTCTCTTTGTGTTTATGTCCACAGGTCTGTGTGAAGAAATATAATGGACATCACATCAGCAGAGGGTTTGTGTCTCTCCACCATGGTTCCATTTCCTACTAATACTGTTAGGTTATCTAACCAAAAATTCTATGTCCAGTGAGTTGGAGGCCTATTATAAAGGTCTTCTCACTTTGCCCTCTTGATCCAATTCCTTCCCCTAGAGGTGGAGAGAGTTAAGAGGCGTTCAGTTGGTGGAGTGCTCCAGTTCATCAGGTTGGATGGTTTGTCTAGACAAGGTGTCAGGTATCTAATTATTGATATGAGGTGATGTTAATTATTTAGAGGAAAGGGAGATAATTAACAGTATGTGCCATTGTTATCAGTATATATCTGATGGTTGTGTAGTCGAAATGTCCATTCTGCACATGTTCTGGTTAGAGATACAATTCGTCCTTGCACTGGGATGTTTGTTGGGGATCGATTTTTTCCTGTCATAGGATTAATGACGTCATAATCAGCCTTGCTCTTTATTAACAATTAAAGTTGTCCGAAGCTGGTTTTCTGATAAATTATGATCTTTATGATCATTTTTCCTTCTCTTGAGTTGGTGAGTTTCTAAGCTTAACTAGATTGCTCATACTCCTCGTCCTTTGGCCTTTTTCAGAGACCTGGTTGTGCGTCCTGTGGACGATTTTTGAGGGACAAGTTTGGTCCTCATCTCTGTTTTCAGTGTAGCCCCTGTGGTCCCTTGCTTAATTGCGAGATATGTAAGCACTAGGGGGGCGAGCTAATGTCCGAATTCTTGTGCTTGCAGGCGAAGGACAAGGTGGTGGAGGAGGAGAAGAAGAAGCTGAAAAAAGAGGTTGTAAGTAAGAAGGGTAAGAGGAAGGCCTCGTCCGCGGTGGACATGGAGGCCTTCCGGACCGAGATGTTGGGAGAGATGAGGAGGACAATAAAGGATTTGGTTCCAGAGTTGCTTCGTGGCATGCTTCCTGGACCAAATCCTTTGTTGGCCTCATCATCTGCTTCGGAGCAGGTAATCCCCGCCTCTGAATCACCGTTCCTTAGTACGCTTCCGTTGTTTGAAGATTCAGAGGTGGCCCCATTAGAGGGGGCGTTCCACGACCCTGGCAGCAGGCTTATTGCCGCGCCCAATAGGGACCGTGGACGGTTGTCGCTGGAACCCGCGGACTGCTTATCAGTCCAGGGGTATCCGCACACCGCGGGTGCCAGTACCTCGTATGGCACCTTCCCTGGCCAGTCCGGGTTAGCTCTCTTTGCTGACCCGGAGTCTAATCTGTCTGGCCAGGAGGATGAGGATTACCTGTTGGGGTCGCCGTCTGAGGACGTGGCCATGGATTATGATGTCTGTGCACCCCTCGCGGGGAATACAGGCGCCTTATTCCACGGTTCTACTCTCCCAGGGGTAGAATCCACGGTTCAGACTGTGGCCCTGGGCGCTGAAGGCCAGCGTTACCGCATACCTCGGCTTGCCGAGAGTGTCGCTGGTGCTGGCCGGGGCCGTGGTGGGGCGGTATATGCCCCGCGCTCTACCACGGCGCGTGCTCCTGGTCAAGCCAGTGAGATTAGCATGCCGGTATTGTCAGGCCCGCATGCTCTCCCTGGCTTGCCAGGGATATCAGCGTATCCGCCGTCAAGCTCTGTTGCTTGCGCTCAGGAGGAAGACGAAGGCCCCCGTCTTGTAGAGCGCTCGCAGCTAGCCACGGAGGAGGATTGGTCTGACGCTTGCCAGTGGTTGGTGAGTGTTAGACCAGATCTGCCCGTGGAGCAGTCGGCTAGCCAGCGTGATCACAGGCTGTGGTTAGCTGGTAAGCCTACTGCTAACGCTATGCCTTCTCTGCCGCTGGCAGAGCATGTCGTTGACATGTTCGAGGCGGCGGAGACGTCCATTAAGTCGAGTGGACGTCTCGCTAAGGCCCCGCGCGAGGTGGCCAGGCGTTGCCGCATCGTGCCCCTGGACTACCAGCGGTACGGTGTGGTACCTAAGCCGAGCGTGGATGACCGCGCGGCTTTGGGTGAGGATGCGCGGCCAGGCTCCCGTTCTGACACGGGAGTCTTGTGTTCGAACGCGTTGCGTTCAGCAAATACCGCGTTGCGTGATGCGGAGGAGAGTGGGAGGGCTTCGATTGCCGCTCTGTCCCACGTCTCCCAGCTGTTACAAGGGGTAGTAACAGCATCCGCATCGCGCCAGCCAAGTCCGGTCACAGTCCAGCGAGCCATCCAGGATGGTATCAACCTGGCGCTGGACTGTATGACGCGGGCGGTGACCAGGAGTGTCCGGGCAAGGCGCACTTTTGCCTTGGATAATCTGTGCCCGTCCCAGGACCTATACAATAGGCTACTACGTACGCCTATGACAGGTCCTGGTCTCTTTGGAGGTGAGGGATGTAGGCACCTCCAGGAGACGGTTACTCTGGTCAATAACCAGAGGGCGCTGCGCGAGCAGTTTGAGGTGCTTCGTCGTGCCAACGTTCGCGCCGCACCCCCTGCGTATCGTCCCCTGCAGGCTCGAGGTGGTAGTGGCCAGGTCAGAGGCCAACCACCATCGCAGCGTCGGCCTCGGCCGCGTGCGATTCGGCCAGCAGCGAGGGGGGCGCAGGCTCCTCAGGCGCAGTCAGCCAGGCAGTCGCCCGCGCACCGAGGTGCGCGCGGTGCTGGTCGTGGCGCGCGAGGATCTGGGCGGGGTAATCGTTCCTGTTGGGACGGTTACCGCGGTGAGAACCACGCCGGTGTTTCTGGCAAAGGAGACAGTGCCGCTCTTGCACTCCTTATGTCCACCTCTATCCCTAGGTGGACCGGTGGGAGGCCGGCTAGCCGACCACATGCAAGAGTGGGAACGGTTAACTCAGGACCGTTTAGTCTTGCGATGGCTTTCAGTCGGGTATCATCCCGATTGGATGACAGGCCCGCCATCGCGACTGTCTCTAGTGCCGATCTGGACTCCAAATCCGAGAGATCCAGATCAAAGGTTGTGTATCGAGGAGGAAATAAATTCCCTCATACAAAAAGGAGCTATTCAGCCGGCACAGAGGTGTCCGGGCTTCTATTCAACCCTGTTCTTAGTAACAAAGAACACCGGAGGGTGGAGACCAATTCTCAACCGCAAGCCATTGAACAAGTTCATAGAGACGCCCAGTTTCAAGATGGAGACTGTGCGCTCGGTGTTGGCGGGGTTAGAGAGGGGAATGTGGACAGCGTCGATAGATTTGAAGGACGCTTATTTCCACATCCCCGTACACAGGAGTTTCCGTCGCTTCCTGAGATTTGCATTCCAGGGCAGACAGTGGGAATTCAGGGTGCTACCCTTCGGAATTTCCACGGCTCCTCGGGTTTTCACCCGTGTGGTTCTTGCGATCACCGCATACCTCCGCAGGAGAAGCATAGCAGTCCACACGTACATAGACGACTGGCTGTTGAAAGCACACACCCGGGAAAGTTTATCGGCCAGTCTGGAGATTGTTTTGAAAACTCTCACAGACTTAGGCTGGATGATCAATTTCCCAAAATCAGAGCTGACTCCATCCCAGAAGTTTGTTTACCTGGGGATGTTCTTCGATCTAGAGACAGGATATGTTTATCCTACTCAGGAGAGAGTTCAGAAACTCATCTCATTAATTCAGTCAGTGTGCGACAGTCGTCATGTCCTGGCACGGGTTTACTTGAGAATGCTGGGGTTGATGGTTTCATTGGAACCAGTCATTCCTCAGGCCGCCTTACGCAGGCGGCCGATCCAGTTATTTCTCATGACACAATGGACCCAGAGTACAGGTTCGCTGGACTCGAATGTGTCAGTGTTGGCGCCTCTGATTCATCACCTGCAATGGTGGTTGGACACAGAGAATCTCTTGGTGGGGGGTATGCTAACCCCTCCCCACCCTCAGGTGACTGTGTATACAGATGCATCGATGGAGGGCTGGGGAGCTTGCCTGGAAGAGTCCACGATATCAGGGCTTTGGAATCTGGAACAGTCAAAGGAACATATAAATCTACTGGAGCTAAGAGCAGTAGTCCTGGGCCTGGAACATTTCTTACAGAAAGTTCAGGGCAAGATTGTTCTTATTCGTTCAGACAACTCAACAGTTGTGACTTACATAAACCGCCAGGGCGGAACGAAGTCGCCCAGTCTCTGTATGATGACATGGAGACTGCTTTGTTGGTGCCTGGATCACCAGATTACCTTGAAAGCAGTTCATATTCCGGGAAGGTTAAATCTGCTAGCAGACTCATTGAGCCGAAGGATGAGTGTTTTACCCACGGAATGGCAACTAAATCAATGTGTGGCGGATCGTCTGTTCGACCATTGGGGGAAACCCAACATCGATTTGTTCGCAACGAAGAAGAATGCGAAGATGACGACGTACGTCTCTCCGATTCCGGATCCAAGCGCTTTCGCAACAGATGCGTTAGCTATCAGCTGGGGGAGAATGTATGCATATGCATTCCCTCCAGCAATCCTGATTCCAAAAATTCTTCAAAAAATCAGACAAGAGGAATGCCAAGTGCTTCTGATCGCCCCGGATTGGCCAAGCCGATCATGGTATACGGATCTGCTGGACCTTCTGGTCTGCAATCCGGTTCCTCTGCCTCTGATGGACGATATTATCTTCCAGGGCAAGGCCCTTCACAACAATCCGTCAATGTTCAGATTGACTGCGTGGATGTTGTCAAGGAATCTAGAATTAAGGAGGGCTTTTCTGAGCAAGCAGCCATGTTTATGGCCAAAGCCAGGAGGGGGTCAACCTCCAGAGCATATAATTATAAAATCAACAGATTTGCAGAATGGTGCTCAAAAAGATGTATTGATCCAATGGATTCATCTATTCAGGTAGTAGCTGATTTCCTCTGTCACCTCTATGATGCCTATAGCCTCAAGCCTAACTCTATTGCTGGTTATAAGTCAGCTTTAATGTCTGTTATTCCTTGCTTGGCTAAGAGGGGAAGTGATGAAGTAAATACATTAAATGTATTAATTAAAGGCATGGGCAATCTAAGACCAAGGAATCCACCTGTGATTCCGTCTTGGAGTTTATCGCTAGTGCTTCAAGTACTAGGTGATAAGCCGTTTGAACCACTTAGTTCCATTTCTATGAAACTATTAACACTGAAGACTGTGTTTTTAATTGCTGCGGCCTCGGCTAGGCATAGGAGTGAAATTCATGCCTTATCAGCCGAGGATGACCGTTTTGTGGTTTCAGGGGAAGGCCTTAAGCTGCTACCTAGGATTAATTTCTTGGCTAAAAATCAGTCGTTGAAATATCCAGGTCAACCTATTGTTTTGCCTGCTTTAACTAGATATGATCCTAATTCTAAAGCATGGTGTCCCGTCCGGGCGCTTCGCCGGTACAAACAACGTACGGCGGAGTGGCGCACCGACCAGTCGGCGTTATGGTTGTCTTATATTGAACCCCATGGCAGGGCTTCTAAGGACACCATTTCCAGGTGGATTGTAGAATGCATTCAGTTTTGCCATAAATCCGCCACCGGGAAGCAGGTTGACGTGGCCAAGGCTCACAGTGTCCGCGGCGTAGTGACATCCACTGCCCTATTTAATGGGGTCCCTGTGGATGATATTATGTCGGTGGCTCAGTGGCACTGTGAGTCAAGTTTTACAGACCATTATCTCCGTGACACCTCTAATCCTCTCGCCTTGTCGATTTTGAAAAAATAACTAGGCATATATTTTGATGGGGTTTCCTCATTGCTTATATATTTCACAATTAATTTATGGAAACAACCACTAATTTGGGACTGCATCGTTCTTCACCAATGGGAAGAGGATGTCAGCAGCCATTTCAACAAGGTCAGTCTTGTGTATGTGTTGTCCATTGTTGATTGTCTTGTCACGTTACCCGTTATTAATATGATGATGGTTTTGTGTATTTATGTGGTTCATTGTTGAGAGTATACGAAAATGGAGTGTTTTCGTCTCTGTCCTGTAGTACATGGCACTTGTACGTAGAGAGCGTATAGGACATTGAGGTCATTCGACTCTTCCTCCCAGGAAGGAGGGGGGGGGGAGCGCATATGACATTCGGTCATCTCTCATACATCGGGGGTGTTATCCGATGGTTAGTCAAATCCTGACTGTTTTTTCATACAGTTTCAGAAGTTTAAGTGCCTTAAACGCAGAAAAGCGTATAGGGATGAGCTGGTCTTTTGACCTCGCCTCCCTCCCGCCGAATTCACTGTCGAATTCTGGCAATATCAAAAGTATTAGGGAGGTAAGTATACTCTTGATGTGAAATAAATGAAATCAAGGATTTCTTTTTTCACGAGAGAGTTGATACTTACCTCCCTAGATACGGACCCGGTCTCTCCACCCCACAGAGGCTCGGTCTTCAGGCTCTTTATAGTTGCATGTGTATCAGCCAATAAATTAGTCAGAGGAAGTGCTAGTCTGCGCATGCGCGGTGGTGGGGCTGGCATCCGCCAGACTACGCTCTGACTCCCTGCCCAGTAGGGGCACCTAACTGTTTTAATCTGAGTGTTTATTGAGTGAAAGCCAATATTTAGCAATATCAAAAGTATTAGGGAGGTAAGTATCAACTCTCTCGTGAAAAAAGAAATCCTTGATTTCGTTTAATCTGAACCCATGTGATCAATGAGTCATGCTATAATGTGTGCAGTGTAATCTGAACCCATGTGGTCAATGAGTCACGCTATAATGTATGCTGTGTAATCTGAGCCCATGTAGTCAATGAGTCATGCTATAATGTATGGTGTGTAATCTGAACCCATGTGGTCAATGAGTCATGCTATAATGTATGCAGTGTAATCTGAACCCCTGTAGTCAATGAATCATGCTATAATGTATGCAGTGTAATCTGAACCCATGTAGTCAATGAATCATGCTATAATGTATGCTGTGTAATCTGAACCCATGTGGTCAATGAGTCTTGCTATAATGTGTGCTGTGTAATCTGAACCCATGTAGTCAATGAGTCATGCTATAATGTATGCAGTGTAATCTGAACCCATGTAGTCAATGAGTCTTGCTATAATGTATGGTGTGTAATCTGAACCCATGTGGTCAATGAGTCATGCTATAATGTATGCTGTGTAATCTGAACCCATGTAGTCAATGAATCATGCTATAATGTATGGTGTGTAATCTGAACCCATGTGGTCAATGAGTCATGCTATAATGTATGCAGTGTAATCTGAACCCATGTAGTCAATGAGTCATGCTATAATGTATGCTGTGTAATCTGAACCCATGTAGTCAATGAGTCATGCTATAATGTATGCAGTGTAATCTGAACCCATGTAGTCAATGAGTCATGCTATAATGTGTGCTGTGTAATCTGAACCCATGTGGTCAATGAGTCATGCTATAATGTATGCAGTGTAATCTGAACCCATGTGGTCAATGAATCATGCTATAATGTATGGTGTGTAATCTGAACCCATGTGGTCAATGAGTCATGCTATAATGTATGCAGTGTAATCTGAACCCATGTAGTCAATGAGTCATGCTATAATGTGTGCTGTGTAATCTGAACCCATGTGGTCAATGAGTCATGCTATAATGTATGCAGTGTAATCTGAACCCATGTAGTCAATGAATCATGCTATAATGTATGCAGTGTAATCTGAACCCATGTAGTCAATGAGTCATGCTATAATGTGTGCAGTGTAATCTGAGCCCATGTAGTCAATGAATCATGCTATATTGTATGCAGTGTAATCTGAACCCATGTGGTCAATGAGTCATGCTATATTGTATGCAGTGTAATCTGAACCCATGTGGTCAATGAGTCACACTATAATGTGTGCAGTGTAATCTGAACCCATATGGTCAATGAGTCTTGCTATAATGTATGCAGTGTAATCTGAACCCATGTGGTCAATGAGTCATGCTATAATGTATGCTGTGTAATCTGAACCCATGTGGTCAATGAGTCTTGCTATAATGTGTGCAGTGTAATCTGAACCCATATGGTCAATGAGTCTTGCTATAATGTATGCAGTGTAATCTGAACCTATGTGGTCAATGAGTCATGCTATAATGTGTGTGGTGTAATCTGAACCCATGTGGTCAATGAGTCATGCTATAATGTATGCAGTGTAATCTGAACCCATGTGGTCAATGATTCATGCTATATTGTATGCAGTGTAATCTGAACCCATGTGGTCAATGAGTCATGCTATGATGTATGCTGTGTAATATGAACCTATGTGGTCAATGAGTCTTGCTATAATGTGTGCAGTGTAATCTGAACCCATGTGGTCAATGAGTCTTGCTATAATGTATGCAGTGTAATCTGAACCTATGTGGTCAATGAGTCATGCTATAATGTATGCTGTGTAATCTGAACCCATGGGGTCAATGAGGCATGCTATAATGTGTGTGGTGTAATCGGAACCCATGTGGTCAATGAGTCTTGCTATAATGTATGCAGTGTAATCTGAACACATGTGGTCAATGAGTCATGCTATAATGTATGCAGTGTAATCTGAACACATGTGGTCAATGAGTCGTGCTATAATGTGTGCTGTGTAATCTGAACCCATGTGGTCATTGAGTCTTGCTATAATGTATGCAGTGTAATCTGAACCCATGTGGTCAATGAGTCATGCTATAATGTATGCAGTGTAATCTGAACCTATGTGGTCAATGAGTCATGCTATAATGTGTGTGTTGTAATCTGAACCCATGTGGTCAATGAGGCATGCTATAATGTGTGCTGTGTAATCTGAACCCATGTGGTCAATGAGTCATGCTATAATGTGTGCTGTGTAATCTGAACCCATGTGGTCAATGAGTCACGCTATAATGTGTGTGGTGTAATCTGAACCCATGTGGTCAATGAGTCATGCTATAATGTATGCTGTGTAATCTGAACTCGTGTGGTCAAT
This sequence comes from Chaetoderma sp. LZ-2023a, assembly GCA_034401795.1. Taxonomy (NCBI): domain Eukaryota; kingdom Metazoa; phylum Mollusca; class Caudofoveata; order Chaetodermatida; family Chaetodermatidae; genus Chaetoderma; species Chaetoderma sp. LZ-2023a. The sequence goes on from CM067372.1 coordinate 10,004,281, forward strand.
GAGTCCCGCTATAATGTATGCAGTGTAGTCTGAACCCATGTGGCCAATGAGTCATGCTATAATGTGTGTGTTGTAATCTGAACCCATGTGGCCAATGAGTCATGCTATAATGTGTGTGGTGTAATCTGTACCCATGTGGTCAATGAGTCATGCTATAATGTATGCTGTGTAATCTGAACCCATGTGGTCAATGAGTCGCGCTATAATGTGTGGTGTAATCTGAACACATGTGGTCAATGAGTCATGCTATAATGTGTGCTGTGTAATCTGAACCCATGTGGTCATTGAGTCTTGCTATAATGTATGCAGTGTAATCTGAACCCATGTGGTCAATGAGTCATGCTATATTGTATGCAGTGTAATCTGAACCTATGTGGTCAATGAGTCATGCTATAATGTATGCAGTGTAATCTGAACCCATGTGGTCAATGAGTCATGCTATATTGTATGCAGTGTAATCTGAACCTATGTGGTCAATGAGGCATGCTATAATGTGTGTGGTGTAATCTGAACCCATGTGGTCAATGAGTCATGCTATAATGTATGCTGTGTAATCTGAACCCATGTGGTCAATGAGTCGTGCTATAATGTGTGTGGTGTAATCTGAACCCATGTGGTCAATGACTCATGCTATAATGTATGCTGTGTAATCTGAACCCATGTGGTCAATGAGTCGCGCTATAATGTGTGGTGTAATCTGAACCCACGTGGTCAATGAGGCATGCTATGTGTGTGTTGTAATCTGAACTCATGTGGTCAATGAGTCATGCTATAATGTATGCTGTGTAATCTGAACCCATGTGGTCAATGAGTCATGCTATAATGTGTGCTGTGTAATCTGAACCCATGTGGTCAATGAGTCATGCTATAATGTGTGCTGTGTAATCTGAACCCATGTGGTCAATGAGTCACGCTATAATGTGTGTGGTGTAATCTGAACCCATGTGGTCAATGAGTCATGCTATAATGTGTGCTGTGTAATCTGAACTCATGTGGTCAATGAGTCGCGCTATAATGTACACAGTGCAATCTGAACCCATGTGGCCAATGAGTCATGCTATAATGTGTGCTGTGTAATCTGAACCCGTGTGGTCAGTGAGTCATGCTATAATGTATGCTGTGTAATCTGAACCCATGTGGTCAATGAGTCGCGCTATAATGTATGATGTGTAATCTGAACCCATGTGGTCAATGAGTAACGCTATAATGTGTGTGGTGTAATCTGAACCCATGTGGTCAATGAGGCATGCTATAATGTGTGTGGTGTAATCTGAACCCATGTGGTCAATGAGTCAAGCTATAATCTGAGCTGTGTAATCTGAACCCATGTGGTCAATGAGTCATGCTATAATGTATGCAGTGCAATCTGAACCCATGTGGCCAATGAGTCATGCTATAATGTGTGCGGAGTAATCTGAACTCATGTGGTCAATGAGTCATGCTATAATGTATGCTGTGTAATCTGAACCCATGTGGTCAATGAGTCGCGCTATAATGTATGATGTGTAATCTGAACCCATGTGGTCAATGAGTAACGCTATAATGTGTGTGGTGTAATCTGAACCCATGTGGTCAATGAGGCATGCTATAATGTGTGTGGTGTAATCTGAACCCATGTGGTCAATGAGTCAAGCTATAATGTGAGCTGTGTAATCTGAACCCATGTGGTCAATGAGTCATGCTATAATGTATGCAGTGTAATCTGAACCCACGTGGTCAATGAGTCATGCTATAATGTGTGCGGAGTAATCTGAACTCATGTGGTCAATGAGTCATGATATAATGTATGCGGTGTAATCTGAACCCATGTGGGTCAATGAGTCTTGCTATAATGTGTGCGGAGTAATCTGAACCCATGTGGTCAATGAGTCATGCTATAATGTCACACAATGAGTTTTATGTTTCAAGCAAAATGATTTTAAGCAAAATTGTAATATTGATAAAGGTTGTGAACATAATCTTGATAATTCATAAAATGTGATAAAAACAGATATTTCTGTAGGTTTTATTGGAAACAAATACTTGTGTGTGATCTTTACCAGGATAGTGCAATGTATACATGAGTGTCGCTGCTCTTTTTAAAAGTAACTTTCATACAGATTATTTAAAAAACAATCGGAGGAGACTATGTAGCACTGCAATATTCCAGACGGTGATTGCTGAAAGTGGTATTTCTTGACACAGTTACTGTTTTGCAGTTGTGCTGAGTGACCCCCTACAGACAGTGGTAGATGACCGGTCAACAGAGGACCGAGAGCTACTGCGCAGTGATCTCTGGACAACACTGTTTAGAGGTGGTTATATGACAGGAAAATTGCAACGATCACTATCTGGCAAATATGTAAGTCATCATCGTCGTCATCGTCATCATTACCATCATCTTCCATCATCATCGTCATCGTTATGGCCGCCACAACCATTTAAAATTAATGGCCAAGCCAACCAAAGCAGCCTGTGGAACTGTCTTGAGAAATGTCCATTTGCAGGCCATAAGATCATTTTTGAGAATGTATCACCAGAATTCCTGGTTCAATGACCGAGCCAGTCATTCCAGCAATAAATTATCAAAAATAGTCTGTTGTCCTGAAATTTTCTTGACCAAACTTATCCTTTGGACACGTGCAGACTAACTTGATCATCAAAATTACCAGAAATACTCCGTCATGATGCTGGAATAGTTCATCAAGTGTACAAATTGTATGTCCTTGATGGATTTACTATTTAAACATTGTGTTGAAAATTTTGAAGGTAATTTTGACTGGACACTGCCATAACTAACAGCTTACCCATATAGTTACCTTGATGTTGGGATTCTGGTTATTCAGGGTTCAATCGATCACAACACAGGCAAAGCGTGGATGGAGCTTAGATATAAATGGGCCGGGCATAGCTAGTAATGAATCCCTCTATTATTATATGATAATGTGTTATGATGTGGTGACATTCTGAGCTTAGGACAATGCTCATTTTCCATACACTTTAGCAGGCGACATGTTCCAGTCAATTATAAGTTTCACATAGCCATGATAGCATATTTCAGTCAGTTCGTGATATCATTTTGGAAGTAGGGTATGTACTGTAAAGTTGCCTATTTTTCCACATTGCAACTTTCTATTATATTCGCTAATAAATGGGACATTTTTGGAACAACTGTTATTTGTGATCATCTTTCACTTCCTGGTTACGGCATCAGCATGGGAAGCAACCGATAGGGGGTCATTGGTTTTTATTTATAGCCAAAAATCAGACCACAAGACTATGCTACGGAAATATACTAAATTACACAAAGCTTGAACATTAATTAAGCCTACACACAGAAGCTAGTTTGACAGTGAGAGCTGGTTATGGTGTTGGATAACCTGTCATTATGATGTCATGAGCTATTGTGATGGATAGTCAGGCATTATGATGGCATGAGTTGTGTTGGATATTCTCTGATTATGATATCATGAGTTATTGTGTTGGATAGCCTGGCATTATGATGTCATCAGTTATTGTGTTGGATGGTCTGGCATTATGATGTCATGAGCTATTGTGTTGTATAGTCTGGCATTATGATGTCATAAGTTATTTTGTTGGATATTCTGTCATTATGATGTCATGAGTTATTGTGTTGGATGTTCTGTCATTATGTCATGAGTTATTATGTTAGATGGTCTGTCATTATGATGTCATGAGTTATTGTGTTGGATAGTCTGGCATTATGATGTCATGAGCTATTGTGTTGGATATTCTGTCATTATGATGTCATGAGTTGTTGTGTTGGATATTCTGGCATTATGATGTCATGAGTTGTTGTGTCGGATAGTCTGGCATTATGATGTCATGAGTTGTTGTGTTGGATGGTCTGGCATTATGATGTCATGAGTTGTTGTGTTGGATATTCTGGCATTATGATGTCATGAGTTATTGTGTTGGATAGTCTGGCATTATGAGTTGTTGTGTTGGATATTCTGTCATTATGATGTGATAAGTTATTGTGTTGGATGGTCTGGCATTATGATGTCATGAGTTGTGTTGGATAGTCTGGCATTATGATGTCATGAGTTGTGTTGCATAGTCTGGCATTATGATGTCATGAGTTGTGTTGGATAGTCTGGCATTATGATGTCATGAGGTGTTGTGTTGGATGGTCTGGCATTATGATGTCATGAGTTGTTGTGTTGGATATTCTGTCATTATGATGTGATAAGTTATTGTGTTGGATGGTCTGGCATTATGATGTCATAAGTTGTGTTGGATGGTCTGGCATTATGATGTCATGAGGTGTTGTGTTGGATATTTTGTGGTTATGATGTCATGAGTTATTGTCTTTAATATTCTGTTATTATGATGTCTTGATTCGCAACCTGGAAGTGTGTATTTTGCTTTATTACATCATAAGTACGTGATTATGACGTCATCATTTGTTGTTCAACAAAAACCTTGTTTTGTGTATTTAACAATCTAGCTGAACCTGGACATATGTCATCTCGTAATAAGCCCATAGTATTGGGTATTCTATCATTATGATGTCATGATTTAATGTGTTGAATATTCTGTCATTATGATGTCATGAGTTATTGTGTTGGGTATTCTGTTATTATGATCTCATGAGCTATCTTGTGATTATGCTGTCATTGTTGAGTATGATGTCATGAGTTATTGTGTTGGGTATTCTGTTATTATGATCTCATGAGCTATCTTGTGTTTATGCTGACATTGTTGAGTATGATGTCATGAGTTATTGTGTTGGGTATTCTGTTATTATGATCTCATGAGCTATCTTGTGTTTATGCTGACATTGTTGAGTATGATGTCATGATTTATTGTGTTGGGTATTCTGTTATTATGATCTCATGAGCTATCTTGTGCTTATGCTGTCATTGTTGAGTATGATGTCATGATTTATTGTGTTGGGTATTCTGTTATTATGATCTCATGAGCTATCTTGTGCTTATTCTGTCATTGTTGAGTATGATGTCATGATTTATTATGTTGGGTATTCTGTTATTATGATATCATGAGCTATCTTGTGCTTATGCTGTCATTTTTTAGTATGATGTCATGATTTATTGTGTTGGGTATTCTGTTATTATGATCTCATGAGCTATCTTGTGCTTATGCTGTCATTGTTGAGTATGATATCATGATTTATTGTGTTGAGTATTCTGTTATTATGATCTCATGAGCTATCTTGTGCTTATGCTGTCATTGTTGAGTATGGTGTCATGAGTTATTCTGTTGGGTATTCTGTTATTATGATGTCATGTATTATTGTGTTGGGTGTTCTGTTATTAGGATGTCATGCTCTATTCTGTTTATTATGTCAAGATTATTCCATGAGTTATTGTGTTAGCTACTCTATGATTCAGATACCATGAGTTATTGTGTTAGATATTCTAGCATTATCATGTCATGAGTTATTGTGTGGATATTTCACTTCAAGAGTATTCTTACCATCAAAGATATTCTTGATATATAATAATATGTTGTATTTTGCCATTATGATGTCATCAGTTATTGTGGATTTGTTGATCTATGTTATGGCATCATGAGCTATTGTGTTAGTCCTGTGATGTCATGAGTTACTGTGTTGGATATTCTGGCATTATGATGTCATGAGTTATTGTGTTGGATATTCTGGCATTATGATGTCATGAGTTATTGTCTTGGATATTCTGTCTTCATGATGTCATGAGTTATTGTGTGCATATTCTGTCTATGATGTCATGAGTTTTGTGTTACATTATGATGTCATCAGTTGTTGAGCCAACAAGCAAGCGTCGAACATGCACAAAGCTAGATAACTAGTGTTATTTCAATCGTTCAGTAGTATTATATAACTGCTGTATTGTTCCCAGACAAAGGTACTGTTGCTTGGAAGCATCCACTCTCATGATGTGGGTGTCCAACAATAACATACCTTTAGGATTGATGATCAAGCATTGCTTCAGGGGCCAAAGTCTGTCAGACAACCTTAATCATGACAGTGGATGCTGTGAAACTGCTGGTTACTACGGTAACTCAAACAAAACATGAGATGCTGCTGCCTTATGTAATTCTCCAAAGGTTGAAACTTATATTATGCATTCTATGGGTGCGTGTGTTAACTCTGTTATCGTCTATCAGATCGCTTTGAAACTTCATAGAGCGATTGGTCTAGGTCTGGGGAAGAAACATGTCGAAATTGACATTGATCCATTGTGATGTTTTGGGTCATCATATATATATATATGTACGTAATTGTATAAATTAATCACATTATTTTAGTTACATGTTATGTTATTTACTCTATCTGTTTCAATTGTAATGTTTTCCTATTGTTTTGTACGGTTTTGGCTATATCTCTGTGTGAGATTTTGTGCTAATAAATGATTCTGATTCTGATTCTGATTCTGTTTTGGGTTATTATGTTAGATATTATGCTATTATGATGAGTTCTTGTGTTGGTTATTCTCTCATTATGATGTCATGAGTTATTGTGTTGGTTATTCTGTCATTATGATGTCATGAGTTATTGTGTTGATTATTCTGTCTTCATGATGTCATGAGTTATTGTGTGCATATTCTGTCTATGATGTCATGAGTTTTGTGTTACATTATGATGTCATCAGTTGTTGTGAATTTGTAGATCCATTTTTTCTGGCATCATTATGACACCATGAGTTATTGTCTTAGTCCTTCTGTCATTATGATATTATGAGTTATTAGCTAACCTGGCCAGAATTCTTATGTTACAGTCACTGTCCATCACCTATTGCTTTAGAATCTTATCTCCTAAACCGTTTGGCCAATTTTAACCAACTTCATCTGGAAGGATCATATGGTCGAAGGCTCCAGAACATGTCTTGGGAATTTTGATTGGTCGATTTTTTTCGGCCACCATCTTGGCTTTTCTGAAAATATCCTGGAATTCTTTAGAACTTTACTCTTTCTTAATTAATGGCCTGAATTCAATAAAACTTACGTGGAGCGATCCTGTGGCTGTAGGATGTGACAGTTCTAAAAGGAATCTTAAAGCTAGCCATGCTATATTCTTTTTGCGACAATTACTAATAGATCCCATGATTCCATATGTCTGTATGCATATGCGTAATCTGTCCATATCAGAATCTGATGGCAACATGTAGTGATTTCCTTTCAGATACAGACAGCATTCGGATGTAGCGTTCCTTGAAAGTTACATTATTGCATCATTCTTGGGCCTTCCCCCAAATCCACAAATTTCTCGGTGACCATCTTGGATTTTCCTAAGATTTTCCAGAAATCCTTAATAATGTGTCTCCTTAAGCCACTGATTTTATTCAATTTTTTTTGGCAGGATCCTGTTGCCGTAGTCTCCCAAATTTTTATTCAGAATTTTGATTCGTCCATTTTTTCGATGTCTATCTTGGATTATCTAACAATTTTCTGGAAATCATTTAAAACATATCTCCGCCTAAGGCACTTATTATATATATATTTTTTAAATTTTGGTGGAAGGATCCTATTGTTGGAGGATCTAGAACTTCTATTCAGAAAAATTGATTTGTTGATGTTTTTTCTGGAAATGCTATTCCTCCTTAATAAATGGACCAATTTCAATGAAATTTGGTGGCCATCTTGGATTTCCAAAAACATCCAAGAAATAATTTAAAATATCGCTCCTAAAATATCCAGCGACAAATTGTAATTTTAAAACTTAAAATTGTGTGTTTGACCAGAATGGTTGAATTTCTTACAAAGAAAACCTATAGGGCTGTACATGTAGAAAATGGCCTTTCTACTTGAAATAGCAATGTTCCAGGTGAGCGATACCGACCGCTTGTGCCTCTTGTTTTAATATCACTAAAATATCATTAAATCTCCTCTCTGTTTTGTTTTCTTTGTGCTCTTGTACAACAACAACAACAACAATAACAACAACAACACTATCACCACACCACCACCATACTACCACCACCACATCAGCACCACCACCACCACCACCACATCACCCCAGCGCTACTACCACCACCAGTATAACACCACTACCACCACCACACCACCACTACCACCACCACATCACCACAATGACCACCACCACCACAACACCACCACCACCACCACAACACCACCACCACAACACCACCACCACATCACACAACCACCACATCATCACCCCAGCACTACCACCACCACCATAGCACCACCACCACACCACTACCAACACCACCACCACCATGCTACAACACCACCAGCACCACCACACCACTACTACCACCACCACCACCACCACCACCATGCCATCACATTACACACCACCACCACCACCACCACCACCACCACCACCACCACCACCAACAACAACAACAACAATCAGATAGTTCTCACAAATTTCTCTTCATTTTGAGATACTTTTGTAGATCCTAATATGATAATCATATGCTTACATTGAGTGAATAGTTACAGTTTTGCTATTGTACACCGTGTTTTCTGTACTTTACAGTCCGCTGAGGATTCTTCAGATGCTAATCATTTCCTGTGGAAGATCTTAGACAAGAAAGGTGTTCCAGCATTTAAGCTTCTTAACAAGTAAGTAATAGGGCGATCCATTTCTAGCTATGCCCCACCCGTTTCTAGCTATGCCCCGCCCATTTCTAGCCATGCCTGCCCATTTCTAGCCATGCCCATCCATTTCTAGCCATGCCCGCCCATTTCTAGCCATGCCCGCCCATTTCTAGCCATGCCCGCCGATTTCTAGCCATGCCCGCCGATTTCTAGCCATGCCCACCCATTTCTAGCTAAGCTTCGCCCACTTTGTATGTGTGTTGTAATCGATTTATATGCTTGGAACCATAAAATCCCAGAATTCCAATTTCGAGGTTAATACCGCCCTCCCCCGTCACCCCCCCCCCCCCTGTCTATCTGTCAATCCCTGTTTGTCTATTTGCCTGCCAGTACAATCTATCTGTCAATCCCTGTTTGTCTATTTGCCTGCCGGTACAATCTATCTGTCAATCCATGTTTGTCTATTTGCCTGCCAGTACAATCTATCTGTCAATCCCTGTTTGTCTATTTGCCTGCCAGTACAATCTATCTGTCAACCCCTGTGTGTCTATTTGCCTGCCAGTACAATCTATCTGTCAATCCCTGTTTGTCTATTTGCCTGCCAGTACAATATATCTGCCAATCCCTGTTTGTCTATTTTCCTGCCAGTACAATCTATCTGTCAATCCCTGTTTGTCTATGTGCCTGCCAGTACAATCTATCTGCCAATCCCTGTTTGTCTATTTTCCTGCCAGTACGATCTATCTGTCAATCCCTGTTTGTCTATGTGCCTGCCAGTACAGTCTATCTGCCAATCCCTATTTGTCTATTTGCCTGCCAGTACAATCTATCTGTCAATCCCTGTTTGTCTATTTGCCTGCTAGTAAGTCTATCTGTCAATCAATCCCTGTTTGTCTTTGCCTGCCAGTACAGTCTATCTGTCAATCCCTGTGGCCAAGCAGGTTTTCACAAATGGCTGCCATTTGCCAGTCATGTGATGTACATCATTTTGGTTTACAGCTAAATGGTTAAATATTTTGAGCCTGGTCAAATTCGTTTTAAAATATTCAATAGCATGTTAATTAAATTATAAATTCATCACAGACATCCAATTTATACACCTTCATGCCAATCTTTGCAGTTTACATGACAGAGCTATGTTATATTCCCCACACATTTTGAAAAAATGGAGGGGATATTGCAATTGCCTCCATCCATTCATCCGTCAGTGAGTCTCTGAAACTGTTTGGTTGATTTCAACCAGATTTGTTATGTGAATTACATGCCATATGGTTGGGGACTTTAAAATCACGGTTACCTTAGTCTCTGCCACACACCACATTCAGGGGGTGGGTGAGGTATATGAGGGGTGGAGTGGGATGGGGGGGAGGTGGGGGCTCAGAATGTCAACGTTGGCAGAATTCAACAAGGGTTGGTGTGTTAGCTAGCCATATGATTGCGGATTGTAAAACAATGTTTATATTAGGATACACTGCCGGTGTGAGGAGTTGAGCGTAGGTTAGGGGTGAGGGTGGTGGTGGAGGGAGGCTCCACCCTGGGTAGGATTGGAATGGTGTGGGTGGAGGTCAGTATTGTGTGTGGGGGGGGGGGGGGGGGTGGGGGCGTTTGGTTTGGAGAATGGCAAACTTGGCAAAAGCATAGGGATTTGCGATGGTGTGCCATGGACTTTGCATTCTAGTTTTGAGCTATTTAAAAGGCGACTCCTCATTAACTGCTGGGCTGATTCTAATCATACTTAATGGAAGGACCGCTATGGCTATAGGCTTCTGAATATGTATACACAATTCTGATTTCGATGGCCATCTTAGTATTTCCAAAGATGTCAAGGAGATCCTTTAGAAATCCAGTGCTGTTGTTCATTAACCGCTTGATTGATTTCAACTAAACTTGGCTTTAGGAACCATAGTGTGGTAGGCTTATGTTCCAGGTGAGCGACACAAGCCCTTTCTTGACACTTCTGTCGGACAAATTCTTTATCCAGGGTCATGTGTTTTATATTGCGAATTCTTACATTCTAACTGAAGTAGGATTACTGTGCTGTCTGGTGCTGGTTATAATGTTCTACGATCACTTTAATGCATATTGGTTGCTTTCTGTAGATGCAGAGCTGAGTGTCATAAGGGTAGCAGTACCACTACAATAGCAGGTCTGGAGTCAACCAGCGATGCTATAGCTGCCGTGTTTGCGGCACTACTCTGGCATACACAGCCGATTAGAGAAGAGATCACTAAACTAGGTACACATCTAAACCACTAATATAGCTATGTATGCCATGTTTCTGCATAATACATGCTTCACTCAAAAGCTGAATAATGTAGCATCACAGCGTGTGGATGATTTGAAGAATCATAGCTACATCCATATTATTAATGGAAATTGCTAGCATGCCTATAGTTAATATACTATAATTATTTTATTGCGTTTGTTTGCATGCATGTGTGCACTGTGTGTGTGTGTGTGTGTGTGTGTGTGTGCGTGTGCGTGCGTGTGCGCATGTGTGCGTACATGCGTGTATGCACCCATGTGTGTCTATCAGGTGTGTTGGCTCAAATATTATGCTTCCAGTCTTGGTATCACTCATGTCTTTGATATTCTCTCTGTGGCTGGGTAGGTACAGTAGGGGTAAGGTATGCTCTTTAGTGCCGTTACCGTGTGTTAGTTAATTTGTTGTTGTTTCAGGGCGCTCGTGTGCTGATCAGGATGATGATTTTGAGCCAAGCTGTAGTGATGGAATGGTTCAGGCGTATATTGCTGCAGACACACTCAGGCTTTATCTTGTATGTCAACGCTTATCAGGGAAACTGTATGGCAAAATTGTCTTTGTTATAGTATCATACTAACACTCAAGTTGGCGAAAAACAGCTTCTGCAGTTGTTTTGAGAAATGTACATTTGCAAAACAAGATAAGCCTTTTTTTTAAATTACCACCGGAATAACTGGCTCAGTAACTGAACCAGTTATTTCAAATTCAAGGATTTAACGGTTAATGAAGATATTCTTGAACATAGTGAATATATTTTCTTTGGTGGTCATATTTGCTATGGGATTGAGCATTTGTATGATGTATTCTGGGATTTATTTGGATATGTTTATGATGGCTAGTTGTGCATTCGTCTATATTGAGCTTATGTTATTCAGTTGTTTAAGATTTAGTACATGGTTACTGACTTCATTGATGGCATTGTATTTCACATTGAAAATATTTTTTGGAGTTTCATTATTCTTTAAAAAGCCGACCAGAACCGTCCTCTGCAGTGGTCTTGATGAATGTCTATTTGCAGGCTAAGACAAGACGATTTTAAAAAATATACCACTGGAATGACTGGCTCGATTATCGAGCCAGTTATTCCAGTGGTACATTTTCAAAAATAGTCCTTTCTTGGTCTGCAAATGGACATTTTTCAAGACCACTGCAGAGTGTTAAAGGGTTAATAAATTATACTTATTACGTTTTAAAGCACCCAAAATTTAGATAATCGGTGTTTTTTAAGGATGGTTTCATATGCTGTAACTGCCGCCTTACTAGCTTACCATGGCTTGTATGCCTCGTCTTGATCATGTCATCCTCTGCTTACCACTCATACATGTCATATGGCAAGTAGTCGAGTCAATGAGTGCCAGCCAGCTTATAGCCGAGTCTGCCATATATATATATATATATATATATATATATATCATTGAAACCAATATCTTGCACTGTTTTTTCAATATAAACAATGATTGACATTATTTTTCAGCTTGCTCAAAGACAGAAGTTAAAAACTGTAGCTGAGGATGCGGGGAAGACACTTGCTGAAGAAGAGGATCCAGGTCTGGTTAAATGATGAAACAAGTTGTATGTTTACGACAGTACTAAAGCTGCTAGATTCTGAATGACAAATAAATACCACAAATCTTTAAATATTCCCACAATTTCTGCAGATATCCTGCTGGCTCAATGCATAATAATATTATGATGATCCTCTCGCATGTGCCTTTCACCAATCATTAGAAAATTGTTCATCGTTTACTCTCATCTCGAGGGGTTTGTCTGTTTGGTTCTCAGAAACTTCATCCAGTTTGTCAAGTAGCTTAGCCTATAGATACCTGCTCAACTATTTCAAAATAGGAGTTTCTCATCTTTGGCCCTGATTGCATAAACAGTTCTAAACTCCTAGAACTTACCTGAATCTGACTGTTGATCTGGGCAAGGGGTGAAAGTTGACGAGTTCTCGCTGTTGTTGATTGTTACTCGAGAGCTGAGAGGGTATATATGTTAAGTCTGTATAAATTTATATGTACTCATTTTCAGTTGAGATATGCAGAAAGAAGGCTTTGTTTCTTATGAAGTTTGCTGGATTGAGTAAAATTCAACTCAAACAAGAGGTATTTATGGAAATTTAAATGGCTTATTTTATTTGTTCGTTACTATTTACAAGAAGTATGTAGAATTCTTCTTGCTGCTAAATGTACAAAACAAATACATGCTGCAAATGTTTGCACTGCTGCAATGCAAAGTAAAGAGAATATTAACGTGAAACACTTGTGTCAATTTTTTAAAGGCAAAGGCATCAAAAATCGGGCTCTACGGTGGTCTTGTATAATGTCAGTTTGCAGTTTGCATTTCCAATGGTAAATTTTCAAAAATAGTCTTCTCTTTGCCTGCAAATGGACATTCTATAAGCCAATATTTAGATTTTCTTGAGCTGCTTCAGCCATTAACGCGTTACGTTGTGCTGCTGAAAACAGTTGCTGTTTAGGACCGCAACACTTTATAGAAGGCCCGTTTTACAATGCACACAACTTAGCCAGCAAAATAGAATTAATTTATATGGATTGTCAATTTAACAAGACGAGTGTTAATTTACTGTACAAGATTGCTTTTGAAAGACACTGTGTTAGAGAACTGAGTCACTAATGCATTGTTTGCTTCACAATATGAGATGAATGTCAGTCTCCAGGCACAAGTTGAATAACACACTGGTTCCTCTGGGGGGGAACCAAAGATATTGGTAAATTTCAAGACCTACGTAAAATCATAAATATTCATGTTGAATATTTAGTAAGTCTGGTAATATAATGCTTCAGTTGATATATGTATTCTGTCTACTTTATAGCTTACAACAATAGATATATCCCTCACAATTAAATTTATAAACAGCGGCAAAATGGAAATTCATTAGGCCAACTTAGTTTAAATAGAGTACTTGACCTTGGTGAAACATGAAATGTGCCAAATTTTCAAGCCCCCACAAGCCGGCCAAAACGGCTTCTTTAGTTTTGAGGAATGGGCATTTGTAGGCCAAGAGAAGACTTCTTTAAGATTTACCTTGAACGGCTGTCTCAACAAAGGTTTATATTCTCTTGACCAATCTTGAGTGTTAAAGGGTTAAAGAATAAATAAACTGAGTACAAGTTGCATGCTTGTGTGTGTGCGTGCGTGTGTGCGTGCGTGTGTGCGTGCGTGCATGTGTGTGTGTGTGTGTGCGTGCGTACGTGCATTTATGTGTTTGCATGTATGTGTCCGTGTGTGTATGTAGCATGTGTGTGCATGTGTGCATGCTTGTTTGTAAGCATGCGTGAGTGTGTGTGCTTGCGTGCATGCATGCATATGTGCATGCGTGCATTTGTACATGCGTGTATGTGTCCTTGTTTGTATGTAGCATGTGTGCGTGCGTGCGTGCATGTGCATGCTTGTTTGCATGTGTGGTGTTTACTTTGTATTCATCTATATAATTATGTGAATGTGTGCTCAAACCACATATGTCTGTGAATGCATGTCTGTTCACTGCCTCTGTACTTCTGTATTTACCTCCATTCATTCATTTACACATTTCCTGTTTTACAGCAGCTAAGACTGAGGACATCTAAGTTTTATTCTAAGAAACATGGACAGAAGAAGATCAAAGCTGATAACGAGAAACACATCAAGGTATGACTTTCATTATGCCATAGATTAGTATACTGTAGCCATTTAAGGAACTGTCGGATAAATGGTTTGGTGGCCATCTTGGATCATTTTCCCACCAAAAGCTCCCATACTAAAGCAATGGGAAATTTAAAATGTTTTCTTCTGGAGAACTACCGGGTCGATTTCAATTATATTTGGCAGGAAGCATCCTTAGGGTGTAGAGATTCAAGTTTGTTCAAACGAAGCCAATCGGCCAATTGGGCCAGTGGCCACCTTGGATTTTGGCCGATTTTTAGAAACGTCTATGAAAATCTTCTCCAAAGCCGCTTATGGGATTGATGCATACCTGATGAAATATGATTTGGGGTAAGAGCTGAACCAAGTTTGTCCAAGGGAATTTAATTGGTCAAACGGTTTGGCGGCCATCTTGGGTGACCTAGTTGTAGCGAAAACGGATTCAGAACCGCTGAAGGGATCGGGCCGAAATTTGGCAGATATGATTAGGGACTAAGGGCCATTGAAGTTTGTTCAAGGGAAGTTGATCTGTCAAGAAACCTGGACACCATGGGCCAATCAAAATATAGCATGTTTGGTGTCCCTATTTGATTTTCTTTTTTTGATGGATTTTGAGGCCGAAATTGGTTTTATGTGTTTTTGGGTATTCTGATCTCAAATTTGCAATTTTCGAAACTGTCGGATAAATGGTTCGGTGGCCATCTTGTTGATAAAGGCATTCTAGTTGAAATGCCTATGGTCCAGGTGAGCGATACAGGCCCCTTGGGCCTCTTGTTTTTAATTTGGGTTTTTATTTTTCTAACCATTTAGTAGAATTAACCAAATTTGCTATAAGTTGTGGATTATGAGATAACATATGGGTCAGGGGTGCGGTTGAGAGATCAAAGTTTGTAACAGTGTAGTCATTTGCAATGACAATGCATGTTCAAGTGTTATGCTTTATTTTCTGACAGCCTTCTGTAGACAGTGATGTTGATCCTATAGGCACAGAGAAATACCCAGCATTCAAGTTGGTGCTGGAGTTTGTAAAGGATGCTGCATGGACCACTGACAAGTAATGGATATATACAATCAGACCTGTCTATACAGACCACCTGCTATTGGTGTAGCCATCATATGGTGTTTCTTCCACGCTTTAACCATTGAATTTGTTCAAGAAAATCTTAATTCTCAGCAAATGTCCATTTACAGACCAAGAGAAAAACTGTTTTTGAAAATTTACCACTGGAATGACTGGCTCGGTAATCGAGCCAGTCATTCCAGTGGTGAATTTTCAAAAATGCTCTTCTCGTGGTCTGCAAATCAACATGTCTCAATTTCACATCATGAGAACATACTTACCTCCCTAACACTCTTGATATACTAGTATATCGGCTCTAAATTCAATAATATTCAGAATTATAAAAAGTTAGGTGCCCCTAATGGGCAGGTGGAAGTACACAGTCATGCACATGACAAACACCACCCTCTGCGCATGCGCACACCGGTACTTCCGTTTTCTAATATATTGGCTGGAAGCAACTGGTGGAAATTCCTCACAGGCGCTTTTCTGAATTCATAAGAGAACAATACATCCAAATCTATCATGGCTGATGCGAAAATGTCAGAGGAGCCCTCCTCGTCATCATCCAAGGTGACATTGTTCCTGGCTTTTATTTGAGACTTGTAACTTTCGTGTGTTACCGGTTTTCGTAGCGGCCGTTTTCGGCGGTATCGCGTTTTCAGGCGCTGGGAATCCTTGTAAATTTTTTCCCAGCGCCTAGGGCTAATAAACTCTTGTGTTTTATGCTTACAGGTCGGTCTTGTGTCTATACAAGGTTGCCTGGTCTTCTCTGGAAGGTGTTCACGTCCCAGGATGACTTATCATCGTGATATGTCTAAGGGTTGGAGATATAATATATTAATAAATAAAATATCTCCTTCCTCTTGTCCCATCCCCCCTCATCAGTTCTTCTGGAAGAGGAGTCTCGGCGGATGGATGGACGTGTTTCCTGCACAAGAGGATGGTTGCCTGTGCCCAGGCTAAGGGAGTTATTAATTATGGCGCATGATTATTTGAAAATAATTACAATTTCTGCTGCCGTTTGCTATTGCACTATTTTCTCTCTTGCGTGTGCATGGGTTCTCGAGTATATATAATTTAATATTATATTAGTCGAGAGCTGAGAATGTCTGGAGATCTAGATATTTCTTACATAAATCTGACGTCCCCTCTCCTGGTAGGAGCTTTTGCATAGTGAGGTTTGATGTCATAATCAACCAGAGTTTCTCTTCCTTGATGTCATAATCTTAGTTTGGAGAAGTCGGTGCTGTGTTCATCCCCTGTTTATTAAGAAGTGTAGAGAGATATCTAGATAGTCATGTTCTTTCTCTCTCTCTCTTAATCTAAAAAGAGGGGTTCTGGTTGTATTTGGAGTTATTAACTAGAGAAGTCGCCTGTCCCGTCAGGGTGGTCGTAATAGTGGATGTCTTCTCTCGTGGTTGTTTTGGTTTCTTCTTAAAAGATCCATTGTCAAGGCTTTGAGACTGTCATACTCATTGTCTTCGTATCCGTCTTTTCAGAAGTGTCCGTCCTGCCTCAAGTCTATGAAGGCTAGATTCTTCCCCCACCCTTGCCATCTGTGTTCAGCTTGTAGGCTGTCCAACAAATGTGTTATTTGTGAAAAGTGGGGGGGTGGATCTAACCTCTGAATTCTTCTCTTTACAGGCGAGGATGATGGCAGAGGAGGGGAAGAAACCAAAGAAGGACGGTAAGAAGAAGGCCTCGGAGAAGAGTGGTCTCGAGGCCTTCAAGAGTGAGTTGGTGAGTGAGATGCGCAGGACTTTGAAAGACCTGATGCCTGACATGCTTCACGGCATGTTGCCTGGCACAGGTGTTTCAACTTCCTGCGCATCGACCTCGGTGCAGGTAGCCCCCGTCCCTGGATCATGGCCTATTAGCTCGGACAATGCGTTTAGTGATCCAAGGGCGGCCGTCTTGGACCCAGGCTTGATGTTCGCATCGCCTGGGGTGCCAGCGGCGCGAGAAGCATCAGGCGGGACCCGACCAACGGGCCTGACCACGATCACTCGCGGAGTAAACTCGTCATCTGCCTTTGAGCAGTCTCCTGGTCAGTCTGGGTTAGTTTTCCTTACTAATCCAGAGTCTAACTTTCCTGACCAGGAAGATGATGAGGACTACCTGCTCGGTCCACAGGTGGATCATGAAGACATGGATGTGAGCGCCTACACTCCTCTGTTGGGGAGCGTGAACGCTCGCACCTATGGCACTGTTCCCTCGGGAGCAGGTTTCATGGTTCAGCCTGTGGCCCACTTTGGAGCAGACGGCCGGCCGTATAAGATTCCACGGTTGGACGTGGAATCTCACACGGACGTTCCAGGCCGCGCTGGTGTGTGTAACCCCCCTCGCACAAGCGCGGCCTTGGAGCTTGGTTTGCCTATGGAGAATGCTATGCCGGCCCTCACGGGCCCGTATACGTTCCCTGGGCAGCCAGGTTCGTCTATAGCCTCCTCCTCGGCCATACCTGCGAATGCCATTGAGGATGACGAGGGCCCGTTGCTCGTCGGCAGTTCGCAGGTAGCCACGGATGAAGACTGGTCAGAGGCGTGTGCGTGGCTCCTCGCTGTAAGACCAGAGCTCACTGTGGACGAGACGGTCGCGGGCGTGGTTACAGGCGAAGCCGTTGGCCAGCACGGCTCTGTCTCTGCCGTATGCTGAACATATCTTAGATATGTTCACGGCGGCAGAGGAGTCGATCAGACCGAAGGGTCGCCTCGCGAAGGCCCCCCGCGAGGTAGCTAGGCGATGTCGGGTTACTGCCAGTCAGTATGCTCGGTATGGCCTGGCGCCCAGACCGAGCGCGGATGACCGCGCCGCTCTGGGCGAAGATACGCGGCCGGGTTCCCGGGCTGACACGGGAGCCTTGTGCTCGGGCGCTATGCGCTCGGCGAATGCCGCCTTGCGCGACACCGAGGAGAGCTCGCGAGCAGCGATCAGTGCGCTGTCGCATGTCTCTCAGCTGCTGTCGGGGGTGGTGGCAGCGTCGGTGCAGCAACAGCCTAGTCCCGTGACAGTCCAACGAGCCATCCAGGATGGCATCAACCTGGCGTTGGACTGTCTGACTAGGTCGGTCACGAAGTCGCTGAGGACGAGGCGCACTTTTGCACTGGACAATTTGTGCCCGTCTCAGGAGCTCAAGTCGCGCTTGATGCAAGCGCCGATGGCGGGCCCTGGACTCTTTGGAGGTGAAGGTTGTCGGCACCTGCAGGAGACAGTGACTTTGGTGAACAACCAGAGGGCGCTGCGGGCACAGTTTGAAGTGCTGCGCAGGGAACACGTGCGTGTTCAGCCCTCGGCTGCTCGACAGCCGTACGCTCGTGGCGGGGCTGGCAGTGTCAGAGGCCAGCAGGCCGGCCGGTTTCAGAGGCCGCGTCGGCTACGCCAGCAGCAGCGTGCTGTTGTGCGACAGCCGCCGCCTCAAGCGCAGCCTGCCAGGCAGCAGCCCGCGCACCGTGGTGCGCGTGGCGCTGGTCGCGGCGCGCGGGGAGCGGCGCGTGGTAACCGGGCCTGACGCAAGAAAATTTTTTCCGGTTATCACAAGTACCACTGGGGTGTTGCCACTCGTATCAGAGACACACCCACTTCTGAAGTTTATGGGCACCCCGTCAACCCTAGGTGCACCAGTGGGAGGTCGTTTGACTTGTCACATTCAGAAGTGGGCACGGTTAATTCAGGACCACTTAGTCTTGCAATGGCTTTCGCAGGGATACAGTCCAGATTGGATAAGAGGTCCGCCGTTGCATTTGTCTCTGGTACCGGTCTGGACTCAAGTTCCACGAGATCCAGACAAGCGGTTGTGCATAGAAGAGGAGATAGATTCTCTCGTTCTAAAAGAAGCAATTCAACCGGCGCAGGATTGCCCGGGCTTCTATTCAACCGTGTTTCTTGTGGCAAAGAACACCGGGGGGTGGAGACCAATTCTCAACCTCAAGCCTCTAAACAAGTTTTTAGACACTCCGACTTTCAAAATGTGAGATCGGTGTTGTTGGGGTTAGAGAAGGGGATGTGGACAGCATCTATAGATCTCAAGGATGCTTATTTCCACATTCCAATTGCAAGGAGGTTTCGTCGGTTCCTGAGATTTGCTTTTCAGGGACGCCAATGGGAATTCAAGGTTCTTCCATTCGGCATCTCGACGGCTCCAAGGGTCTTCACTCGAGTGGTACTTGCTATCACGGCATACCTCCGCAGGAGAAATATACCTGTTCACACTTACATAGACGACTGGTTGCTAAAAGCACACAACCCAGAAAGTTTGACAGCAAATCTGGAGATAGTCTTGGAAACTCTCACAGATTTAGGCTGGATGATCAACTTTCCGAAATCAGAGCTGACTCCATCCCAGAAGTTTGTTTACCTGGGTATGTTCTTCGATCTGGAGATAGGATATGTTTATCCGTCCCAGGAGAGAGTGGAAAGTTTCCTCTCATGTATTCAGTTGGTGTGCAACAGTCGTTATATTCTAGCACGGGTCTATCTGAGAATGTTGGGTCTGATGGTTTCAATGGAACCGGTCATTCCTCAGGCGGCCTTACGCAGGCGGCCGATTCAGTTGTTTCTCATGACCCAGTGGACGCAGAGTTCAGGATCACTGGACTCGCGCATTCAAGTGTTGGACCCTCTCATTCATCACCTTCATTGGTGGATGGAGAGACGAAATCTCCTGGCGGGGGTCATGCTGACCCCTCCCCACCCTCAAGTAACGATGTTTACGGATGCATCGATGGAGGGTTGGGGAGCTTGCCTGGAAGAAGCCACTATATCAGGGCTTTGGAATCTGGAACAGTCAAAGGAACATATCAACATGCTAGAACTGCGGGCTGTAGTTCTAGGCCTGGAACACTTCCTAGGGGAGGTGAAGGGAAAATTTGTGATGATACGTTCAGACAACTCTACAGTAGTGAATTACATAAACCGCCAGGGCGGAACGAAGTCGCCCAGTCTCTGTATGATGACATGGAAGCTGCTTTGCTGGTGCATGGATCATATGATCACCTTGAAAGCAGTTCATATTCCGGGAAGGCTGAATCTGTTAGCAGACTCATTGAGCCGAAGGATGAGTATTCTGCCTACGGAATGGCAACTAAATCAATGTGTGGCGGATCACCTGTTCAATCATTGGGGAAAGCCCAACATAGATTTGTTCGCAATGAAGAAGAATGCGAAGATGACGACGTACGTTTCTCCGATTCCAGATCCAAGCGCTATCGCAATAGATGCGCTAGCTATCAATTGGAAGAGAATGTATGCATACGCATACCCTCCAACAATCCTGATTCCAAGAGTCCTTCAGAAGATCAGACAAGAGGAATGCCAAGTGCTTCTGATCGCCCCGAATTGGCCAAGCCGATCATGGTTTACGGATCTGCTGGACCTTCTGGTTTGCAATCCGGTTCCTCTGCCGCTGATGGACGATATTATCTTCCAGGGCAAGACCCTTCACAACAATCCGTCAATGTTTCGATTGACTGCATGGATGTTGTCAAACAATCCGCAATTAAGGAGGGATTTTCTGAGCAAGCAGCCAATTTCATGGCCAGAGCCAGGAGGGGGTCAACCTCCAGAGCTTATAATTATAAAATCAACAGATTTGCAGAATGGTGCTCAAAGAGATGTATCAATCCGATGGAAGCATCTATTCAGGTAGTAGCTGATTTTCTATGTCACCTGTATGATACCTATAGTCTTCAACCTAATTCTGTTGCTGGATACAAATCAGCATTGATGACTGTTATCCCTTGCTTGGCAAAGAGGGGAAGTGATGAAGTAAGTGTTTTAAATACTCTTATTAAAGGTATGGGCAATCTCAGACCTAGAAATCCTCCACTGACACCGTCATGGAGTCTTTCTCTGGTTCTGCAGCTTTTGAGTGGTAAGCCTTTTGAACCACTTAGTGCTATATCTGTAAAATTATTGACACTTAAAACTGTATTTTTAGTGGCGGCGGCTTCAGCCAGACGCAGGAGTGAAATTCATGCCTTGTCTGCTGAGCCTGACCGTTATATAGTTACAGGTGAAGGCCTTAAGCTTCTACCTAGATTGAATTTCTTGGCTAAGAATCAATCTTTAAAGTATCCGGGTAAACCTATTATTTTACCTGCCTTAACCAGATATGATCCTGGTGCTAAAGTATGGTGTCCAGTCCGTGCTTTGAATAAGTACAAGAAAAGAACTCAGGTTTGGCGGACGGACCCATGTTCCCTATGGTTGTCATATATTGTACCCCATGGTAGGGCGTCAAGAGACACTATTTCCAGATGGATAGTGGAATGTATCCAATTCTGTCATAAGACAGCCACTGGAATCCAGGTAGATAGAGCCAAGGCTCATAGTGTCCGTGGTGTGGTAACTTCCACGGCATTATTTAATGGTGTTTCGATTGAAGACATTATGTCAGTAGCCCAGTGGCACTGTGAGTCAAGTTTTACCGACCATTACCTTCGTGACACTTCTAACCCACTCGCCGTCTCAGTCCTCAGGAAATAAAATAGTTATGCAGAGGTTTATGTTTGTAAATAGTTTGCCTCCTCTGCTATTTTCAAATATCACATTTGTTGGTAGGGTATTCCTACTATTAGCTGGTACACTTCTCCTCTTCCGGTGGGGGAAGAGATGAGTGCCGCGTCCAAGACATCAAAGGTCAGTGGTTATGACCATTTTTTGATTTTCTGTCTTGGTGATGGTGTCATTTTATTTTTTAATATGGTGATGGTTGATGTCTCTTAATTGTGGTTTTTCAGAGAGTTTTTGAAATAGAAGCAATTCTTCTTTTTCCAATGTCTAGTAATACTTTCATTAAGTATTAGAGAATGTGCTAGTCATTTAGAGCAGCGTT
This sequence comes from Chaetoderma sp. LZ-2023a, assembly GCA_034401795.1. NCBI lineage: Eukaryota > Metazoa > Mollusca > Caudofoveata > Chaetodermatida > Chaetodermatidae > Chaetoderma > Chaetoderma sp. LZ-2023a. The sequence continues at coordinate 10,026,592 of CM067372.1, forward strand.
TTTTCCTATACCTTCCTCAGAAAGAGGGGGGGGGGGAGCGCATTTGCCTTTTGATCAATCTCTCTTCATCGGTCGATTATCCGATGCAAAATTCTATTCCTGGTTGTGGTTTCAGTCACAATTTCAGATGTTTTAAATCTCTTGAGAATTCAAAGAGCCTAGCCTCTTCGAGGGTGTGCGGGTTTTCAGGACCTTGCCTCCCTCCCACCAAAATTTACTTTCAAATTCTGGTTTTTATCAAGAGTGTTAGGGAGGTAAGTATGTTCTCATGATGTGAAATAAGTAAATTTATCAAATTTCTTTTTCACGAGTGAGATGACATACTTACCTCCCTAACAGGATCCCGGCCTCGCCACCCCACGGAGGCCTGGTCCTTTGGCTATTGAATAGTTGCTTCTAGGTCAGCCAATATTTAGTAACGGAAGTACCGGTGTGCGCATGCGCAGAGGGTGGTGTTTGTCATGTGCATGACTGTGTACTTCCACCTGCCCATTAGGGGCACCTAACTTTTTATAATTCTGAATATTATTGAATTTAGAGCCGATATACTAGTATATCAAGAGTGTTAGGGAGGTAAGTATGTCATCTCACTCGTGAAAAAGAAATTTGATAAATTTACTTATATCACTGCATAAGCTGCTTTTGAACGACTTCAGTGTTAAAGAGTTATAATTCAAGCTGGCCACAATAGCTTCTGTAGTGGCCTTGAAAAATGTCCGTTTGCAGACCAAGAGAAGACTATTTATGAAAACTTACTACTGCAATGACTAACCGAGACAGTCATTGCCATGATAAATTTTCTAAAATAATCTTTTGGTCTGTAAAGAGACATTTTCTATGAGAAAGATAAAATTTTCTTGAACAAATTGAAGTGTTAGTGGGTCAAGATAGAAAACTTGACCGTCACTCATATAAAAGATCATGTGACCATGAATAAGCTTATCGTATTCAACTGACCAGTAGTTAGTGACTGTTTAGCCCTGTAATGAGCACACATGGCCTCATACATGGGCTTGAGAAATATCCTTGCGCCGATCTAGAGAAGACTATTTCTGAAAATTTGCCACTAGAATAACTGGCTTGATGAATTTCATTCCAGTGGTAAGATTCTCAAAAATAATTTTTTTGGTCTGCTGATGAACATTGTCTATTGAGCAAATGTGACCATTGTAGGATTAATACCCTCCATTGTGTGGCCATGTATAGATAGATCTGGGGCCAGTTTCACGAAGGTGCTCTGTCGTAAAGTATAAAACCGACCAATCAGAATGCTTCATTTAATATTTATGCCGTACTTAAAGGGAAACACCAGACCCTCTATACTACTTTGTATAAAATGAATCTACAGACTGTAGCGTTTTCAAAAATTTAATTGTAGGATCTGTGCTCAAATTAGAAATATATAACTTCGTTATTTAAATGTGATACATTTGTTAAATTTCTATTCCCGGATGAGGCGTATGACATCATAAGTTGTACGTTTTACTCGCGATCATCCAATGCTATCGCGTTTTATAAGGCGTTTCTCTTCAGCGGTGTTAGGAATATATAAACTATATTTGCGGAAATGTTGAAGAATATAAAATAAGTCCTTTGTGTGATGTCTCTTATGGTACCGATTTTGACATCAAGTTTTGATCTTGAGATGAATGAATGACGTGATAGTATAGGTATATCAGTAAAATTGCCACTTTTGAATAACCACTCTTACTGGCACTACGGCAGATGATGTTATTAAAGTTTCATCTGTTAATATGAGAGTTTAAATAGATCTTACATACGTCCCAATACATATTTAGGTATTTATGTTTTCATACTAGCCTCAAAACTTCCCCAGATATTGTAATATTCAAGTAATTAGCAGACAGCTTCATAGAAAATGGCCAGCTTAAGGTTCGGCAACTAATATATGAAAATAACAAATATATTCCATACATTTGCGATACTGTGATAAACGCTTAATCTCTTCAATCTATACATATATAAATGATGTCGATAGCACTATCACCGACAGAGATATCACCATCCAAATGCATGCACTCCTGTCTTCAGAGTGCCGTTATCATGGTTCTTGTCGTGTGCGATTCAACCTATGACATTTTTAACACCATTTTAATCGGATTTATATATAAATGTTGCAGGAAATTTGTACACAGTACCTTAAATTGGGCGTCTACAATTGAACTGCATGTTTTATGCAAACAATGGTGACCCTTCTTGTGTTCCCCTTTAAGTACCTTAGTGTACGTAAGTAAGTACCATTTGGGAAACTGGCCCCTGATGGTATGTGGTAACTAGGTCACCTCACCCAAAAGGCCAAGTGAGCTTATACGATGCCATACCTTATACGATGTCCACACACCCCGTGCCGGTCTGTCATCAACTTTACCTTTAAACATCCCCTTAACACTTCTTCTTCTTCCTGTCGTTCGCTGATCATACCGCCAGTCCTGTAAGTGACTATCGACATGATCATAAGCGTTAAGTGCATGGATCCATGGTTTATTAGAGTGCGCCGTGCGGCCTGGAACCTCCGTCTTCAGCACTCGAGGTTTCTGTCAGGGTTACCTCACCCTTAGCTCCTTTAGTCGCCTCTTACGACACGCAGAGGATACGGAAGGTGTATTCTAAGCCCCACCTACAGGGCATATCCCCTTAACACTCATATCAGCCAAAAATGGCTTCTGCAGTGGTGTTGAGAAATGTCCATTTGCAGACCAAGAGAAGACTATTTTTGAAAATTTGCCACTGTAATGACTGGCTCGATAACCGAGCCTGTCATTCCAGTGGTAAACTTTCAAAAGTAGTCTTCTCTTGGTCTGCAAATAGACATTTTCTATGAAAAAATTAAAATTTTCTTGAACAAATTCGATGGTCAAAACGTTAAGAACCACTGGGCCAATTTCAACCAGATTTTCTACATTAATTGTAAATTCTCCATATAAACCCTTTATTGGTGGCGAATGTGTCAAGGGAGATAACTCTATCTTACGTCCACTAAGAGAGCACCCATATATATAATGAGTAATTGTTTATGCTCCATAAACTAAGTTTTACTGTATCTAGTATCTAGGGAAGTGTTCCAGTTATACTCTATGGATCTGTGTTGTTATTGTGTTGTGGTATTGATATTAAGTATTTCATGCTAAAGAAATGAATACTGATTGCCATCTGATTGGAAGAAAAAAATAATATGATAGAAAATTGCTGCTTTAGCCCTTTAAAGATCTCTGTTATGGTCTTGTGGAATGTCCATTTACAGGCCAAGAGAATACAACTTTTGAAATTTTACCACTGGAATAACTGGCTCGATAATCAAACCAGTCATTCCAGTGATAGATTTTCAAAGATTTTTTTCTCTTGGCCTGTAAATCAACATTCAATATGCAGATATTTACATTTTCTTGACCAAATTTGAGCATTAAACGGTTAATATCATCATGCTTTTAAGCACCAAGTATTTCACATCAAGAGTATACTTACCTCCCAAATACTCTATGATATTGCCAAATATCGACTCACTCAATAAACACTCAGATTAAAAAAATTAAGTGCCCCTACTGGGCGGGTAGTCAGATGACAGTCCGGCAGATGCCAGCCCCAACCTCGCGCATGCGCAGACTAGTACTTCCTTTTTACCAATTTATTGGCAATAAGAGACACATGTTTTTTTGCTCTAAGCTTTTCTGCAGTTTCTCATCACTCAAATCTATTCATTATTCATCTAGAAGTCATGTGTGAACGTGGAAAATCATCAGAAGGCCCAGGATCCAGTTATCAGGTGACTTCAAATACATATTTGTTTAATTTAGCATTTTAGTTCCGATGTAATGTCTTTCCGGGACTAGCGATTAGACGTGATAGGCGCCTAAAAAAAACCTGGTTTATTTCAAAATGGCGCTATGACATACTAATCTCTCTTTGTGTTTATGTCCACAGGTATCTATCCATGATTGAAAAGGACAGCACATGTTTTTGAAAATTGTCATCGGAATAACTTAATCTGACAGTTATCCATTTGTCTAGCCATTGTGGTCGGAATGTGTGAGAGCACGGTGTCTGAAAAATGGTATATAGGTTGGAGAGGGTATGTCGATGATGGATTAATAACGGTCTCGCTCGTATGCACACATGCTAATATGCGATACTGCTAGTTATATGTTGTGCCCTTGTGCGTGTGTAGGTGTGTGCGTGCCGCGGTGTGCGCATGCGTGTGCCAGAAGACTTTTTGAAAATTTATCATTGGAATGACAGGCTCTGCTGGCAATCCATTTGTCTAGACATTGCGACAGCAAACGCCACCCACCACCGCCACCACATTATCATCATCATCACCAACACCCACCACCACCAGTATCAACACCAGCACCCACCACCATCACCACCACCAGCGCCACTAGCACCACTACCACCTCATGTTGCGGATTGCGACTGCTTGTCTGAACATGTCTTAACACACCTAAATGCCAAAATGCGTGCGTACATGGGCTGCCGCATGTTGCAGATTTGCGGGCGCATGTTGCGGATTGTGGCCGCATGTTGCGGATTATGGCAGCATGTTGCAGATTTGCGGGCGCATGTTGCGGATGTCAACAAGTGTATGTACATGCCTGAACACACATACACGCCAAAATGTATGCTTACATGTGCGGCCACATGTTGCGGATCTGTGGCCGCATGTTGCGGATTTGCGGACGCATGTTGTGGATTGTGCCTGCATGTTGCGGATTGCGACCTGTTGCGGATTTGTGGCCGCATGTTGCGGATTTATGGCCGCATGTTGCGGATTTGCATGTGCATGTTGTGGATTGCAGCAGCATGTTGCAGATAGCGGCAGCATGTAGCAAATTTGCGGGCGCAAGTTGTGGATTTGCGGGCGCATGTTGCAGATGGCAATAAGTGTATGTACATGCCCGAACACACACACATGCCAAAATGCATGCGTACATGTGCTGCCGCATGTTGTTGATTGCAACAACATGTTGCGGATTGTGGCTGCATGTTGCGGATTGTGGCCACATGTTGCGGATTATGGCAGCATGTTACAGATTTGCGGGCGCATGTTGCGGATGTCAACAAGTGTATGTACATGCCTGAACACACATACACGCCAAAATGTATGCTTACATGAGCGGCCACATGTTGCGGATCTGTGGCCGCATGTTGCGGATTTGCGGACGCATGTTGTGGATTGTGCCTACATGTTGCAGATTGCGACCTGTTGCAGATTTGTGGCTGCATGTTGCGGATTTATGGCCGCATGTTGCGTATTTACATGTGCATGTTGTGGATTGCAGCAGCATGTTGCGGATTTGCGGGCGCATGTTGCAGATGGCAATAAGTGTATGTACATGCCCGAACACACACACACATGCCAAAATGCATGCGTACATGTGCTGCCGCATGCGGGCTGCATGTTGCGGATTGCGGCCACATGTTGCGGATTTGCGGGCGCATGTTGCTCACTCATCCGACCTCAATTATGCGACCACCTCTACAGTCAATCCAGGGATCTACGGATCCTGCTAAATATTTTGGAAAAGATTTGAGCAAAAGTTGATGCTAACACCGCAGTCAAATTATTTTCAAAATATTCACTAAATATTTTGGAAATGATTTGATCGAAAGTTGTTGTTAACACCACAGTCAAATTATTTTCAAAATATTTGTACATCAATAACGCGCATTGACGACTTGTAAACAAGTACACTAGTGACCACGTCCCTCCTCCTCCTCCTCCTCCTCCTACGACCTCCGTTATCAGACCACCTCTCATTATTTTTACCTTACATACCACAGTACCATGGAGGCGGAGGGAGGGGGGCGCGCGCCGCTAAGTTAAAATGTAAAATCCCAAACTTTTAGGGGTTACAATTTTTAGCAAGAAATTGGACGGACTGGGGTTTTACAATGATTCACATATACTAAATATAGATTCTCAAGTGTGTGCGGATGATCGTCATTGTTCTCAAATCTCTAAATCGTGTGGGGTTGAGCGCCATTGTTCTCACATACCAGTGCATACGATCTCCATTGTTCTTCCTTTGTGTGCCTATGAGCACCATTGTTGCGCATACGAGCGCCATTGTTCTCCAAGACCTGCAGAGAAGAACAATAACGCCCAGCCCCACGCTTTTACTACACAAGTTGACTTAGCTATGGCTCACAGTGTTTGCGGCGTAGTGGCTTATACTGCTTTGTTTAATGGGGCTCCTGTGGATGACACTATGTCAGTAGCCCAGTGGCACTGTGAGTCAAGTTTTACCAACCATTACCTCCATGACACCTCGAATCCGCTCGCCTTATCGATTTTGAAAAGATAATCTAGGTGTACATATTTTGATGAGGTTTTCTCAATTTTTTATATATTTCACAATTAATCAATGGTAACAACCACTTAATTGGCCTGCATCAACCTTCACCAATGGGAAGATGATGACAGCAGCCAACTTCCACAAGGTCAGTCTTGTTTATGTGTTGTTGATTGTGTTGTCACGTGACCCTTCGTTATTAGTCCCATGCCGGTAAAACCGGGGGGGGCTATTGGTTTGCACTCTGTCTGGCCATCTGTCTGTCCGTCCATCCGTCTGTCACAGCTGGTTTTCCGCACATTTTTTCGTAGTCCTTCAAGGTATTCAACTGAGAATTGGTTTATTGCTTTGTTATGAGAAGTTACAGACCAAGTTCGAGTTTCAGGTGCATGCGTCAATCTTTGATGGAGTTATGCCCCCCTTTCGAATTAAGAAATATGAAAAATATCAGCTTTCCGCACTTTTTTTCGCACTCCTTCAAGATATTTAAGTGAAAATCAGTGCATCGCTTTAGTATAAGGAGTTACAGAGCAAGTTCGAGTTTCAGACATTTTCGTAAATTTTTCATGGAGTTATGCCCCCTTTCGACTTATGAAGTATGAAAAATATTAGTTTTCCGCACTATTTTTCGCAGTCTTTCAAGATATTATACTGTGAATTGCTACATTGCTTTGGTATGAGAAGTTACAGACCAAGTTCGAGTTTTGGGCGTATGCGTAACTCTTATGAATTATGCCCCCTTTCGACCCATGAAATACGAAAAATATTAGTTTTCCGCCCTTTTTCTCGCAGTCTTTCACTGTATTCAACTGAGAATTGGTACATTACTTTATTATGAGAAATTACAGACCAAGTTTGGGTTTCAGGCGTTTGCATCATTTTTTGATGGAGTTATGTCCCCCTTCGACTTATGAAATACAAACATATCAGCTTTCAAGACTTTCCTTCTCCTTCACCATATATAACTGAGACTTACTTGGTTTATTGCTATGTTATGAGAAGTTATAGATCAAGTTCGAGTTTCAGCTGCTTCTGTCAATTTTTAATGGAGTCTTTGACTGTCAATCTCTAAAGATTTATATCACCAGGTAGGGGACATGTATTGCAAAGCAATACTTACAGAATGATTGTTAATATGGTGATGGTACGTGTTTTATGTGGTTCATTATTGAGAGTATACGAAAATGAAGCTTTTTCATTTAATGTCATATAGTACATGGCACTTGTACGGAGAGAGCGTATGACATATGGTCTTCTTTCAGCCATCGGTTGTGTTATCCGATGTTCAAATCTATTTCTGGTTGTGTTTTCACACAATTTCAGAGGTTTAAGTGCCTTAAACGCAGAAAAGCGCATAGGGAAGAGCTGGTCTCTTGACCTCGCCTCCCGCCGAATTCTCTGACGAATTCTGGCAATATCATAGAGTATTAGGGAGGTAAGTATACTCTTGATGCGAAATAAACGAAATCACGGATTTCTTTTTTCACTAGAGAGTTGATACTTACCTCCATAATACGGACCCGGCCTCTCCGCCCCACAGAGGCTCAGTCTTTCTTAAAGTTGCATAGTGTCGGCCAATAAATTAGTCAGAGGAAGTACTAGTCTGCGCATGAGGTTGGGGCTGGCATCTGCCGGACTGTCATCTGACTACCTGCCCAGTAGGGGCACCTAACTTTTTTAATCTGCGTGTTTATTGAGTGAAAGTCGATATTTGGCAATATCATAGTGTATTAGGGAGGTAAGTATCAACTCTCTTGTGAAAAAAGAAATCCGTGATTTCGTTTGTTATAGAACACAAGATTGTGCACACTATATTGTTGGCCTCCATAGGAACTGCTTTTATATACCATTTAATGTAATATTGATTTATGTTCTACGTGTATTTTGTGCCTCAGGGTGGATCAGCTGCTGCGTGACCGAGCCAAGCATGCCCAGTCTGTGGCTGATGTGTACATGTATTCTGCCGAGTTTCTCAGGATTATGTCAAATAACTCCGCTCTGCAGGTGAAGGTTAATGTACAGGAAACCAATATCATAAATATTTGAAAACACCAAAATAACACTGGAATAATGGTTTTAGCTATGCCCCACCCATCTCTAGATAAGACCCACCTCACACTTCACTCTGGTTGGGATCGATTGATCCCTGTACTCTCCGAGTCTCAATTTCCAGAAAACTATACAGGTAAGCTATTGAATATTTTGAACCTAATTTGACTGGGTGCAGTTGCTGCCTATGATGGCAGCGGTGCCCATTCAAATTAGTTTCAAAATTATTCAACATGTTGTTTATTAAGTAGTAATTCATACAATTTGTGATGAACGTAGCTACATCATTCATGATGTAACTGATTATGACGTCAGCGTACACGTCACAGTTTATTATGACATCATATGGTTGACTGAAAAACTGGATTCCTCCATTTGTTCAAGTATTGCAGAAATGGTTGTTGTGGGGAAATGGCGAGCATGGAATACACATATAGCTATGGGGCATGGCTTGGAGCATTAGACTGACAGATACAATGGGTCATATTAATCAGCACTCGTCTAACAGACTGACAGATACAATGGGTCACATTAATCAGCACTCGTCTAATAGACTGACAGATACAACGGGTCACATTAATCAGCATTCGTCTAATAGACTGACAGATACAACGGGTCACATTAATCAGCACTCGTCTAATAGACTGACAGATACAACGGGTCACATTAATCAGCACTCATCTAATAGCCTGACAGATACAACGGGTCACATTAATCAGCACTCGTCTAACAGACTGACAGATACAATGGGTCACATTAATCAGCACTCATCTAATAGACTGACCGATACAATGGGTCATATTAATCAGCACTCGTCTAACAGACTGACAGATACAATGGGTCATATTAATCAGCACTCATCTAATAGACTGACCGATACAATGGGTCATATTAATCAGCACTCATCTAATAGACTGACGGATACAACGGGTCACATTAATCAGCACTCGTCTAACAGACTGACAGATACAATGGGTCATATTAATCAGCACTCATCTAATAGACTGACAGATACAACGGGTCACATTAATCAGCATTCGTCTAATAGACTGACAGATACAATGGGTCACATTAATCAGCATTCGTCTAATAGACTGACAGATACAACGGGTCACATTAATCAGCATTCGTCTAATAGACTGACAGATACAATGGGTCACATTAATCAGCACTCGTCTAATAGACTGACAGATACAACGGGTCACATTAATCAGCACTCGTCTAATAGGTGTATCACTGAGCATTTAATGGCCCTTTCCATTTTCAGCTATGCCCCGCCCATCTCTAGATAAGCTCCACCCACACCTCGCCCATGTTAGAATCGATCGGTCTCTGAACTCTCTGACTATCAATTTCCAGAAAACTATACAGGTAAGCTATTGAATATTTTGGAACTAATTTGATTGGACACTGTTGCTGCCTATGGCATGCTTATTAAATAGTAGAGACACAATTCGTACAACGTGTTGGACTATTAAGAGTTAAGGACGGGCTAAATAGAATCATTTATCAAGTAATGATTATAGCGTCATCCTACGTGTCACTTAGCTGATTATGACATCAGATGATAGATGGATACTCTGCAAAGGTGAATTGTTTGTTTTCTATCTTGTCCTATAACAAGCAATACTGAATAAATATTTATTAAATTTTGCTCCATCACCCTCAAGAGCATTTCCTTCTTTGGAACCAAATGAATGTGACAAGAAGATTTGGTTCATAATTGATAGTCGCCATAATCATTCATGATTTTATATGGTGATATTTATGTAGTGGAATTGTGGACCCCTATCTGTTTGTGAATGGATCCTAAGGACCCCTTAAAAGCATAAATTGGTCAATCTTGTCTTTATATGCTTTTTGAAGATTGACTTCTAATTTCCAGCTTGGTATGTCCAAATTTCCGAGTTAGGGTTTCAAGGCCATGGCGCCCCCCCCCCCCCCCAATATTTAGGTGTCATGCTAAATACTATGTATGACTATGTTGCTGCTTTATGGCAAAGGTCAAGGCTGTAGGGGAAGCTTTATGATTTCTCTAGTAGTGTGTATGTCTATGTTGCTGCTTTTAGATTGAGAATGTCCTATTCTTACAAGAGCTATTGGAACATCAAGATCGTTTTGGCTCTCACTACGCAGAAGGTCTCGAGGGATGTGGCTTGGAGTCTGAATCACGTATCCGTCGCTCATACTACACCCTCGTACGCAGACTGGTTGATGCAATACAGGGAACAGACAGACAGAAGATACACAAGTAATTACTGAGAGATATATTATCATAACATAGCACTTTATGCGCTGACTGGAACAGTAAGAGGCATCTGGCTTTTGTGTTATATTGTGTGGTTATTTATTTCTTAGTTGCTGGTTTAGACCTTTGGAATTTTTATGTGATGCCGCTGTCCGGTTGGGCAGGATGTCTCCGAACAATAACTCTGTTACCGTTTATCGGATCGCATTGAAACTTCATACGGTGGTTCGAGTAGGCAGGGGGAGGAAACCTATTGAAATTGACGATGATCCGAAAATCAAGATGGCCGCCAACCACCGGTGACCATCTTGAAAATTGGTTTCGGAATGATATCTCTGTTACCGTTTATCGGATCGCTTTGAAACTTGATAAGGTGATTGGACTAGGTGTGGAGAAGAAACCTATTGAAATCTTAATAATCCTCAATCCCAGGGAGGCCATCTTGAAAATAGGTTTCTGGATGATAACTCCATTACTGTGTATTGGATGGCTTGGATTCTTCATAGGGTGGTTGGATTAGGTGTGGAGAAGAAACCTATTGAAATCGACAATGATCTTAAATCAAAGATGGTCTCCAGTCATCGGCGGCCATCTTGAAAATTGATTTCTGCACAATAACTCCGTTTAGCTGATCACTTTGAAACTTCATAGGATGACTAGACTAGGTCTGTGGAAGAAATTTATCGAAGTCGATGATTTGAAATCCAATATGTGCCATCTTCAAAATTGGTTTCTGGATGATAACTCCACAACCAGTTAGCGGATTGCTATGAAACTTTATGGATGCCTAGTCTAGGTTGATAGGTTTCATTCATTGGTTTGTCATCATGGCAGGGTATTATGCTCCGTTTGCGGAGCACTTGTTCGTATTTTATATCAAGTATTCTGAATACTTATATGTTCCTAGATACGGTTTCCATATTGTATGCTTACCTCTTTGTTTTACCAGGAATTTGAAAGGTGCCTATGACTTCTTTCAGTCCAGTCTATTGCATCTTCTTGATGTCAGATGGCAGGTAATACACATTCAGAATAGCTGTTATAGTTTACATGTTAACTATTTAACTGCTGCAAGCCAGCAGCCAATAATTTCAATGGGTAATAACTTTGAACCTGCTGAATATTTAAAATATTCAGCACGTCCAAAGTTAAACCCCATGGAAAATGTAGTCTGCAGAAACTAAGCAGACAGACAGTTAATTACATTTTGCATACATTTAAATATATATTTTCGCTCATTTGGTGAGCTTGAGCAATGGCACTTCATCCGTCATCCATTATCCATCATCTGTCAATATGCTTACCCATTTGTTGATGTATTGAAGCATGATTTGGCAGAGCTTTTGTGTGTCATGCATAGTTTTGTCGATGCTGATGCGGGGTAAAAAGGATTCTATAATTATCCGTTTGCCAAGAAAGAGAAGAATGTTAGAAACTGACCATTAGAATGTCTGGCTTAGTTGTAATATTTCGCAAATATTCTCTTGGTCTGCTAACGGACAATCTCAATGTAAACACTTGATGTTTTCTTGAACAATTCTGACCATTAAGGTGTTAGTTAACATGTAGCTTGACCTTGAATGACCTGTGTTAGTTAACTTTTAGATTGACGTTGAAGGACCTGTGTTAGTAACTTGTAGATTTACCTTGAATGACCTGTGTTAGTTAACTTGTAGCCTGAACTTGAATGGCCTATGTTAGTTAACTTGTAGCATGACCGTGAATGACCTGTGTTTATTCAATTATATGACATCACTGAAACGTATATAACTTGTCCAGTCCCATGCATTATAACAGCCAGTCTGGTCTCAGAGTGTAGGGTTGATCATGTTTTCTTGACATACATTTTTGTCTAGCAATATTCAACGTGAAGGCTTGACATAGTGATCTGAATGGCATCTGATGTGTGGCGTACGGCATCCAGTGTGTGGTGTATGGCATCCAATGTGGGGTATATGGTATGTGGTATATGGTATCCAATGTGGGGCATATTGGATCCAATGTGGGGCATATGGTATCCAGTGTGTGGTGTATGGTATCCAATGTGGGGTATATGGTATCCAGTATGTGGTATATGGTATCCAATGTAGGGCATATTGGATCCAATGTGGGGCATATGGTAGCCAGTGTGTGGTGTATGGTATCCAATGTGGGGTATATGGTATCCAGTATGTGGTATATGGTATCCAATGTAGGGCATATTGGATCCAATGTGGGGCATATGGTAGTCAGTGTGTGGTGTATGGTATCCAATGTGGGGTATATGGTATCCAGTATGTGGTATATGGTATCCAATGTGGGGTATATTGGATCCAATGTGGGGCATATGGTATCCAGTGTGTGGTGTATGGTATCCAATGTGGGGTATATGGTATCCAGTATGTGGTATATGGTATCCAATGTAGGGCATATTGGATCCAATGTAGGGCATATTGGATCCAATGTGGGGCATATTGGATCCAATGTGGGGCATATGGTATCCGGTGTGTGGTGAATGGCAGACATTCATTGTGTGGCTTTTGGCATCCAATGTATGTGGTGTATGGCTTCCAATGTGTGGTGTAATGTATCCAATGTGTGGTGTATGATATCCAATGTGTGGTTTATGGTATCCAATGTGTGGTGTGTCATACAATGTGTGGTGTTGGCATCCAATGTGTGGTGTATGGCATCCAATGTGTGGTGTATGGCATCCAATCTAAGAATTGAGTGATCCCTTTCTAGCTAAGCCACGCCCATTTCTAGCTAAGCTCCGCCCAATTTTCAGACATAGTAGAATCGATTAGAATCGATTAGAAACTTTGAAATCTGAATTCGCAGAATCTAAATTTTAAATTAACACAGTTAAGCTTTTGAAGATATCGTGAATGCTCAACATACATGTCCAGTCCTGTATTTATGCAGACATGTTTCTCTCATGTACATATATGAATATTATAACATTATCGTCCTTTTACCTCTAAGGATTATGACCTATCATTTGTGGCTGACATCAAGCTGCCAGAGTTGTATTTTGACATCGCAAAAGGTAAGACTAATCATTCTTACTAACTTATAACCCCGCTTACAAGCTTATAGACCGGCTTACTAGCTTATAGATATGATTACTAGCTTATAGACCTGCTTACTAGCTTATAGACCTGCTTACTAGCTTATAGATATGCTTACTAGCTTATAGACATAGTTACTAACTTATAGAGCAGTTTACTATCTTATAGACCATGCAAAGGGTAACACTAATCATGCTTACTAGCTTATAGACATGCTTACTAGCTTATAGACATGCTTACTAGCTTATAGACTGAGTTACTAGGTTATAGACATGCTTACTAGCTTATAGACCGGGTTACTAACTTATAGACATGCTTACTAGCTTAAACATCAGGTTCCAGCTTATAGACATGCTTACTAGCTTATACATCAGGTTCCAGCTTATAGACATGCTTACTAGCTTATACATCAGGTTCCAGCTTATAGATATTCTTACTACCTTATAGACATGCTTAACAGCTTATTGACGAGGTTACTAGCTTATAGAACTGTTTACTAGCTTAGTGACATGCTTACTAGCTTGTAAACATGCTTGCTAGCTTATAGACATGCTTACTAGCCTATACATCGGGTTCTAGCTTATAGATATGCTTACTAGCTTATAGACATGCTTAACAGCTTATTGACGAGGTTACTAGCTTATAGAACTGTTTACTAGCTTATATACATGCTTACTAGCTTATAGACATGCTTGCTAGCTTATAGGATAATAACAACGTGTGTGGGTGTTGGCTTATGACCCACATGAAAAGGTGCGTCCTCACCCTGCTAAGTTGATTCCTATCGGTTCCATGGTGGTGAGTTGGTGAATCCAATGGGAATCTTTGGATCGCCTCCATGGTGTTGACTCTGGGTCTGCGGGGTCGGAGGAGAATACCTGTATGATATGGTAACTCATGTGGGCTCTTTTATGGTTGTTAGCTCACCTGGCCTGAAAGGCCAAGTGAGCTTATGTCATGGCGACCGTCCGTTGTGTGTCCGTCAACTTTTCCTTTAAAACGACTTCTTCTCAAGAACCGCTCGGCCGATTTCAATTATATTTGGCAGGAAGCATCCCTAGAGCATAGAGATTCAAGTTTGTTCAAATGAAGCTGATCGGCCAAAATCCAAGATGGCCGCCGGCCAAAATAGCCGATTTTTAGAAACCCTTTAAAAAATCTTCTCCGAAACCGCTGGAGGAATTGATTCAAAACTCATAACACATCATCTATTGAAACGGTAGACCCAAGTTTGTTCAAGGCAACCTGATTGGCCTATTTGCCTGGCAGCCATCTTGGATGACCTAGTTTTCGCGAAAATTACTTCTCCCGAACCGCTGAAGGGATAGGTCTGAAATTTGGTAAATATGCTTAGGGACCAAGGTCCATTCAAGTTTGTTCAAGGGAAGTTTGTACGTTAAAAACATGGCCGCCATCAACCAAATCTAATTTAGTGTTTGTTGGTCATATTGGCTTTTTTGTATATGATGTATTCTGATGGCGAAAATTGCTTTATATATGCTTATCAGTGTGGCGGGGTCAAATATGCCACTTTCGAGACTATCAGATAAACGGTTTGGCTGCCATCTTGGTTTGGTTTCCCGCCATAGGCTCCCATAGTAAAGCAATGGGGAATTCTTTAAGCGACTTCTCAAGAACCACTGGGCCAATTTCAATTATATTTTGGAGGAAGCATTCATAGGGCATAGAGATCTAAGTTTGTTCAAACGAAGCGGATCGGTCAAAATCCAAGATGGCTGTCGGCCAAAATGACTGATTTTCAAAAACACCGCTGCAGGAATTGATTCCAACCTCATAACACATCATCTGTGGCAGCGGTAGACCCAAGTTTGTTCAAGGCAACCTGATTGGCCGATTTGCTTGGTGGCCATCTTGGATGACCTAGTTTTCGCGAAAATAACTTCTCCCGAACCTCTGAAGGGATAGAGCTGAAATTTTGTAAATATGCTTAGGGACGAAGCGCCTTTCAAGTCTGTTCAAGGGAAGTTTGTTCCTTAAAAAACATGGCCACCATCAACCAATCAAAATTCAGCGTTTCTAGGTCATATTGGCTTTTTTGTATTTGATGTATTTTGGTGGCGAAAATTTCTTTGTATATACTTATCAGTGTGGCGAGTTCAAATATGCCACTTTCGAGACTGTTGGATAAACACTTTGGCTGCCATCTTGGTTTATTTTCTCGCCAAAGGCTCCTATAGTAAAGCAATGGGCCCATAGTAAAGCAATGGGGAATTCTTCAAACGCCTTCTTCTCAAAAATGTTCAAATGAACCCGATGGGCCAATTTGTCCGGCAGCCATCTTGGATTTAGGCCGATTTTAGGAAACGTCTTTGAAAGTCTTCTCCGAAACGGCTTGGGGGATTGATGCAAACCTCATCAAATATGATTTATGGCAAGGGAACTTGATTGGTCAAATGGTTCGGCGGCCATCTTGGTTGACCTAGTTGTGGTGAAAATTGCTTATTCTCCAGAAGCGCTGAAGGGATCGGGCCGAAATTTGGCAGATATGATTAGGGCCTAAGGGGCATTAAAGTTTGTTCAAGAGAAGTTGATCCATCAAAAAACATGGCCGCCATGGGCCAATCAAAATGTAGCATGTTTGGTGGCCATATTGTACTTTTTTATTTGATGGATTTTGAGGCCGAAATTGTTTTTATGTGTTTTTGGGTATTCTGATCTCAAATTTGTAATTTTCGAAACTGTCGGATAAATGGTTTGCTGGCCATCTTGTTGATAAAGCGCATTCTAGTGTTACATATGCAATGGCGACCATCCGTCGTCTGGCGTCCGTCAACTTTTCCTTTAAACAACTTCTTCTCAAGAACCACTGGGCCGATTTTAATTATATTTGGCAGGAAGCATCCTTAGGGTATAGGGATTCAAGTTTGTGCAAACGGGGCCAGTCGGCCAAAATCCTAGATGGCCGTCTGCCAAATCGGCTGATTTTGAGAAATGTCTTCTCCGAAACCGCTCAGGGGATCGATTCAAAATTCATAGAATATCATCTAGGCGTGTAGCTGAACCAAGTTTGTTCAAGGGAACTTAATACTCCATATGGGCCGGCGGCCATCTTGGACGACCTACTTTTTGCGAAAACAACTTCTCAAGAACCACTGAATGGATCGGGCCCAAATTTGGGAAATATTAGCTCACCTGGCCTGAAAGGCCAAGTGAGCTTATGGTGTGGCGACCATCCGTTGTGTGTCCATCGTCCGTCCGTCCGTCAACTTTTCCTTTAAACGACTTTTTCTCAAGAACCGCTGGACCAATTTCAATTATATTTGGCAGGACGCATCCTTAGGCCATAGGGATCCAAGTTTGTTCAAGTGAAGCCAATTAGGCCGGTGGCCATCTTGGATTTTGGCCGATTTTTTGAAACGTCTAAAAATCTTCTCCGAAACCACTTGAGGGATTGAAGGAAACCTGATGAAATATGATCTAGGGCAAGAGCTCAACCAAATTTGTTCAAGGGAACTTAATTGGTCAAATAATTTGGCGCCCATCTTGGTTGACCTAGTTTTAGCAACAATAACATCTCCAGAACCGCTGAAGGGATCAGGCCGAAATTGGGTAGATATGATTAGGGACTAAGGGCCAGTAAAGTTTGTTCAAGAGAAGTTGATCCGTCAAAAAACATGGCCACCGTGGACCAATTAAAACATAGCTTGTTTGGCGGCCATATTGGATTTTTTTATTTGATGGATTTTGAGGCCGAAATTGGGTTTATATAGGTATTTGGGTATTCTGATCTCAAATTTGCAATTTTCGAAACTGTCGGATAAACGGTTTGGCGGACATCTTTGATCATTTTCCCGCCAAAAGCTCCCATACTAAAGCAATGGGGAAATTAAAAATATCTTCTCGAGAACTACTGGGCCGATTTCAATTATATTTGGCATGAAGCATCGTTAAAGCATAGCGATTCAAGTTTGTTCAAATGAACCCAATCGGCCTATTGGGCCGGCGACCATCTTGGATTTTGGGTGATTTTTAGAAATGTCTTTAAAAATCTTCTCACAAACCATTTGAGGGATCGATTCAAAACTCACGAAATATGATCTAGGGTAAGCGCTGAATCAAGTTTGTTCAAGGGAACTTGATTGTCGAAATGGTTCAGTGGCCATCTTGGATGACCTAATTTTCTCAAAAAATTACTTCTTCCCCAGAACCGTTAAAGCGATCGGGCCGAAATTTGTGATATATAATTAGCAACTAAGGGCAATTAAGATTTGTTCAAGAGAAGTTGATTCGTCGAAAAACATGGCCGCGGTGGACCAATCAAAATATAGTGTTTGGCAGCCATATTGGATTTTTTTATTTGATGGATTTTGAGGCTGAAATTCGTTTTATATAGTTTTTTGGGTATTCTGATTTCAAATTTTCAGTTTTCGAAACTGTTGGATAAACGGTTTGGCAGCCATCTTGGATCATTTTCCCGCCAAAAGCTCTCATACTAAAGCAATGGGAAATTTAAAATGTCTTCTCGAGAACTTCTTGGCCGATTTTAATTATATTTGGGAGGAAGCATCCTTATGGCATAGAGATTTCATTTTGTTCAAATGAAGCCGATAGGCCAATTTGGCCGGTGGCCATCTTTGATTTTGGCCAATTTTTAGAAATGTCTTGAAAAATCTCGTTCTCCGAAATGGCTTGGGGAATCGATTCAAAACTTATGAAACCTCATGTAGGCAAGGAGGTCAGCCAAGTTTGTTCAAGACAACTTGATTGACCGAATGGTTCAGCAGCCATCTTGGATGACCTAGTTTTACCGAAAATGACTTCTCCAGAACCGCTGAATGGATCAGGCCAAAATTTGGGAGATATGATTAGGGACTAAGGGCCTTTAAAGTTTGTTCAAGGGATGTTGCTCTGTCAAAAAACATGGCCGCGTGGGCCAATCAAAATATAGCATGTTTGACGGCTATATTGGGGTTTTATTATTTGATTAATTTTGAGGCCGAAATTGGTTTTTATATAGGTTTTTTGGTATTCTGATATCAAATTTGCAATTTTCGAAACTGTCGTATAAACGGTTTGGCAGCCATCTTGGATCATTTTCCCGCCAAAAGCTCACATACTAAAGCAATGGGAAATTCTAAATGTCTTCTTCTCGAGACCTACTGGGCCGATTTTGTTCAAACGAAGCCGATTGGCCGGTGGCCATCTTTGATTTTGGCCGATTTTTAGAAATGTCTTGAAAAATCTCGTTCTCCGAAATGGCTTGGGGAATCGTTTCAAAACTTATGAAACCTCATCTAGGCAAAGAGGTAAGCCAAGTTTGTTCAAGACAGCTTGATTGACTGAATGGTTCAGCAGCCATCTTGGATGACCTAGTTTTCCCGAAAATGACTTCTCCAGAAACGCTGAATGGATCAGGACAATATTTGGGAGATATGATTAGGGACTAAGGGCCATTAAAGTTTGTTCAACGGAAGTTGCTCCGTCAAAAAACATGTCCGCCGTGGGCCAATCAAAATGTAGCGTGTTTGGCGGACATATTGGATTTTTTTTATTTGATGGATTTTGAGGCCAAAATTGGTTCTATATGTTTTTGGGTATTCTGGGCTCAAATTTGCAATTTTCGAAACTGGTTTGGTGGCCATCTTGCATAATTTTCTCGTCAAAAGCTCCCATGTTTAAGCAATGGGAAATTTAAAATGTCTTCTCGAGAACTACCAGGTCGATTTCAATTATATTTGGCAGGAAGCATCCTTAGGGCATAAGGATCCAAGTTTGTTCAAATGAATCCGATTGGCCAATTTGCCCAGCGGCCATTTTGGATTTCACCCAATTTCAGGAAATGTCTTTATAAATCATCTCCGAAACCACTTGCAGAATCTTCATCTAGGCCAAGTTTGTTCAAGAGGACTTGATTTACCAAATGGTTCGACGACCATCTTGGATGACCTGGTTTTCACGAAAATGACTCCTTCAGAACCGCTGAAGGGATCACGCCAAAATTTGTGCCATTGAAATTTGTGCAAGGGAAGTTGATCCATCAAAAAAACATGGGCGCCGTGGGCCAATCAAAATGTAGTCTGTTTGGCTGCCATATTGCACTTGCAAAAATGTCCACCAACTCATTTAAAAGACTGCTAAACCACCCACCAACAATTTTGCCAAAAATTGATGGTGCTCCAGGTGAGCGACACAGGCCGCTTGGGCCTGTTGTTTTTATTAAAGTGACGTGAGACTGCGGTGTCATAACTTTCTTTTTTGTGGAGATTGGTTATGGACCTAAGGTGTTCTTGGATCCTTATTAGTCCCCTACCAGTAAAACTGGGGGGACTATAGGTTTGCACTCCGTCTGTCTGTCCATCTGTCTGTCTGTCCGTCTGTCTGTCCGTGTGTCGCAGTTGGTTTACCGCACTTTTTTTCGCAGTTCTTCAAGGTATTCAACTGAGAATTGGAATATTGCTTTGTTATGAGAAGTTACAGACCAAGTTCGAGTTTCAGAAGTATGTGACAATTTTTGATGGAGTTATGCCCCCTTTCGACTTAAGAAATACGAAAAATATCAGCTTTCCACACTTTTCGCATTCAAGATATTTAAGCGAAAATCGGTGCATCGCTTTAGTATAAGGAGTTACTGAGCAAGTTCGAGTTTCAGACATTTTCATCAATTTGTCATGGAGTTATGCCCCCTTTCGACTTATAAACATATCAGCTTTCAAGACTTCTTGGGGACTTAGTTTATTGCTATGTTATGAGAAGTTACAGATCAAGTTTGAGTTTCAGCTGCTTTTGACAATTTTTAATGAAATTTTTGACTGTCAATCTCTAAAGATTTATATCACCAGGTAGGGTGAAATACAAAATATATCAGTTTTCCGCACTTTTTTCAGTCTTTCAAGATATTATGCTGAGAACTGCTACATTGCTTTGTTATGAGAAGTTACAGACCAAGTTGGAGTTTCAGCTGCTTTTGACAATTTTTAATGAAATTTTTGACTGTCAATCTCTAAAGATTTATATCACCAGGTTTGAATGTTTTGAATGATCTGAGAGTCTCTCCCACGTATTGTTTGTGGCATAGTTTACAGTTTAGCAAGTATACTACGTTGCATGTCTGGCAGTTGCATATGATTTTGCATCTCTGCGTTAATCCAGTATGGTGGCTTTTGAAGAACCTCGGTTTCTCCATATTGTTGCAGATAGTGCAGTTTTTGGTAGTGCATTCTAGGAAAATGTTACGGTGTGGGTGTACAGCATCGGAGGGGTCTGGGAGTCTAGCTCAGACTATATGGTCCTAGATAGTTTTGTTCCTCTGATAGCCGAATAGTGGTTTCTCTGGAAATGCATCCCTGCATCTCTGGCTGGCTTGGAGGATGGGCCAGTATTTGTTTATCACTTTTTTGAGAAGCGTGCCTGTGCGGGTGAATTCGCAGACAAAGATGGGACTGATTGGTCTGTTATATGTGGTGTTGGGGGTCAGAGTTGGAGGTTTGAGGAGGGATGCCCATTCCTTGCCCCTGGCCTTTAATTTTGAAGTGGTCAGGAGGGGGGAGGGATACCCTCTGGCCAGGAAATGTTGTTCTAGAGCCAGGCTATGTTTGTCATAGTCCGTGGTGTCCGTGCATATCCTCCTGAGTCTGAGGAATTGTTCATAGGGACTAGCATCCTTACATGTTGACGGATGTGCGGGGGTATAGTGCAGATATCCGTGTGTATCTGTGGATTTCGTGAACCGATTGAATTTAATCTGTTCTCCATCTCTGTTTCACTTCAAGAGTATACTTACCTCCCTAATACTTTTGATATTGCTAAATATTGGCTTTCACTCAATAAACACTCAGATTTAAAACAGTTAGGTGCCCCTACTGGGCAGGGAGTCAGAGCGTAGTCCGGCGGATGCCAGCCCCACCTCCGCGCATGCGCAGACTAGCACTTCCTCTTTGCTAGATTATTGGCAGAGAGATCACACATGTTTTTTTTGTGCAATAGCTTTTTCGTACTCTTAAACTGTTTTAGTGGTGTTTGTTTGGAGTGTTAGTCACTTTTTTGGATGGCGGAAAGGAATACTTCGCCACAGGAGGACGTTGGACCTTTAAATCAGGTGACTTCTAGTAAAATTAGCGAGTTTTCTTCCCGGTGTATTGTGTTTCCGGGACTCGCGTTTACCGTGATAAGCGCCTTAGTTAGTTGGTTTAGGTCAACTCGGTGCTACCTAGGACTAATTTCTCTTTCTGTTTCTGTCCACAGGTCTGTATGACGCTAGGTTGTGACGTTACAGTTGCAGAGAGTTAGTTTTCTCTCCACCATGGTTCCATTTCCTACTAACACTGTTAGGTTATCTAACCAAATGAAAAATTATGTCCAGTGAGTTGGAGGCCTGGTATAAAGGTCTTCTCACTTTGCCCTCTTGATCCAATTCCTTCCCCATGAGGTGGAGAGAGTTAAGAGGCGTGCAGATGGTGGAGTTTCCGGTTCGTCACGTTGGATGGTTTGTCTATACAAAGTGTCAGGTATCTAGTTATTGATAATGTGGTGATGTTAATTATTGTAAACAAACAAAGGGAGATAATTAACATTTTTGCCAGAAAAGAGTTATCTATATGTATCTGATGGTTGTGTAGTCAACTTATCCATTCAGCATACAATTCGTCCTTGCACTTGGATGTTTTGTTGGGATCGAATTTTTCCTGTCACGGGATTAATGACGTCATAATCAGCTGGCTATGTATTTATTAGCAATTCAAGCGCTATGCTGGTTTTTGATGTATATTGATCTTTATGATCGTTTTCCTTCTCTTTGAGTTGGATTGAGTTTCTAAGCTTAACTAGTTGCTCATACTCCTTGTCCTTTGCCCTGTTTCAGGGACCGGGTTGCGCGTCCTGTTGACGTTTTATGCATGTAAAGTTCTGGCCGCATCTGTGTTATCGATGTAGCCCTTGTGGTCCATTGATTAATTGTGACATATGTAAGCACTGGGGGGGCGAGTTAATGTCCGAATTCTTGTGCTGCTTACAGGCGACGGACAAGGTGGTAGAGGAGGAGAAGAAGAAGAAGCGGAAACGAGAGGTTGTAAGTAGGAAGGGTAAGGGGAAGGTCTCGTCCGCGGTGGATATGGAGACCTTCCGGACCGAGATGTTGGGAGAGATGAAGAGGACAATAAAAGATTTGGTTCCAGGGTTGCTTCGTGGCATGCTTCCTGGACCAGATCCTTTATTGTCCTCATCATCGGCTTCGGAGCAGGTAATCCCCGCCTCTGGATCGATTTTCCTTAGTCCGCTTCCGTTGTCCGACGATTCAGAGGTGGCCCCATTAGAGGGGGCGTTCCACGACCCTGGCAGCAGGCTTATTGCCGCGCCGATAGGGGACCGTGGACGGTTGTCGCTGGAACCCGCGGGCTGCTTATCAGTCCAGGGGTATCCGCACGCCGCGGTGGCCAGTACCTCCTATGGCACCGTTCCTGGTCAGCCCGGGTTAGCTCTCTTTGCTGACCCGGGGTCTAATCTTTCTGACCAGGGTGATGAGGATTACCTGCTAGGGTCGCCGTCTGACGACGTGGACATGGATGAAGACGTTTGTGCACCCCTCGCGGGGAATACAGGCGCTTTTTTCCACGGTATTACTCACCCTGGAGTAAGGTCCGCGGTTCAGGTGGTGGCCCAGGGCGCTGCTGATGGCCAGCGGTACCGCATACCTCGGCTTGCCGAGAGTGTAGCTGGTGCTGGCCGGGCCCGTGGTAGGGCTATATATACCCCGCGCTCTACCGCGGTGCCTGCTCCTGGTCAAACCAGTGATATTCTCATGCCGGTGCTGTCAGGCCCGCATGTTTTCCCTGGCTTGCCAGGTGTATCAGCGTACCCGCCGTCAAGCTCTACTGCTTGCGCTCAGGAGGAAGACGAAGGACCCCGTCTTGTAGAGCGCTCGCAGTTAGCCACGGAGGAGGATTGGTATGACGCTTGCCAGTGGTTGGTGAGCGTTAGGTCTGATCTGCCCGTGGAGCAGTCGGCTAGCCACCGTGTTCACACGCCGTGGTTAGCTGGGAAACCAACTGCTAACGCTATGCCTTCTCTGCCGCTGGCGGAGCATGTCGTTGACATGTTCAGGGCGGCGGAGTCGTCCATTAACACGAGTGGACGTCTTGCGAAGGCCCCTCGCGAGGTGGCCAGGCGTTGTCGCATCGTGCCCCTGGACTACCAGCGGTACGGTGTGGTACCCAAGCCCAGCGTGGATGACCGCGCGGCTTTGGGTGAGGATACGCAGCCAGGCTCCCGTTCTGACGCGGGGGTCTTGTGCGCGAACGCGTTGCGTTCGGCGAATACCGCGTTGCGTGATGCGGAGGAGAGTGGGAGGGCTTCGATTGCCGCTCTGTCCCACGTCTCCCAGCTGTTACAGGGGGTAGTAACGGCATCCGCATCGCGCCAGCCAGGCCCGCTCGCGGTCCAGCGAACCATCCAGGATGGTATTAACCTGGCGCTGGACTGTATGACGCGGGCGGTGACCAGGAGTGTCCGGGCAAGACGCACATTTGCCCTGGACAATCTGTGCCCGTCTCAGGACCTGTATAATAGGCTACTCCATACGCCTATGACGGGTCCTGGTCTTTTTGGAGGTGAGGGATGTCGCCACCTCCAGGAGACGGTCACCCTGGTGAATAACCAGAGGGCGCTGCGCGAACAGTTTGAGGTGCTGCGTCGTGCTAACGTTCGCGCCGCGGCCCCTGCGTATCGTCCCCTGCAGGCTCGAGGTGGTGCTGGCCAAGTCAGAGGCCAGCCGCCGTCGCAGCGCCGGCCTCGGCCGCGTGCGATTCGGCCAGCAGTGAGGGGGGCGCAGGCTCCTCAGCCGCCGTCAGCCAGGCAGCCGCCCGTGCACCGAGGTGCGCGCGGGGCGGGGCGGGTCGCGCGAGGATCTGGGCGTGGTTATCGTTCCTGACAGGGCGCTTACCGCGGTAAGGACCACGCCGGTGTGTATGGCGACGGAGACAGTGCCGCTCTTGCATGCCTTGTGTCCACCGCGGTCCCTAGGTGGACCGGTGGGAGGCCGGCTAGCCGACCACATGCAAGAGTGGGAACGGTTAACTCAGGACCGTTTAGTCTTGCGATGGCTTTCCGTGGGGTATCATCCAGAGTGGATGACAGGCCCGCCGTCGCGACTGTCTCTGGTGCCAGTCTGGACTCCCATTCCGAGAGATCCAGATCAAAGGTTGTGTATCGAGGAGGAGATAAATTCCCTCGTACAAAAAGGAGCTATTCAGCCGGCACAAAGGTGTCCGGGCTTCTATTCAACCCTGTTCTTGGTAACAAAACGCACCGGTGGGTGGAGACCGATTCTCAACCTCAAGCCATTGAACAAGTTCATCGAGACGCCCAGTTTCAAGATGGAAACGGTGCGCTCGGTGTTGGCGGGGTTGGAGAGGGGGATGTGGACGGCGTCGATAGATTTGAAGGACGCTTATTTCCACATCCCCATCCACAGGAGTTTCTGTCGCTTCCTGAGATTTGCATTCCAGGGCAGACAGTGGGAATTCAGGGTGTTGCCCTTCGGAATTTCCACGGCTCCTCGGGTTTTCACCCGTGTGGTTCTTGCGATCACAGCATACCTCCGCAGGAGAAGCATAGCAGTCCACACGTACATAGACGACTGGCTGTTGAAAGCGCACACCCGGGAAAGTTTGTCCGCCAATCTGGAGATTGTTTTGAAAATTCTCACAGACTTGGGCTGGATGATCAATTTCCCAAAATCAGAGCTGACTCCATCCCAGAAGTTTGTTTACCTGGGGATGTTCTTCGATCTGGAGACAGGATATGTTTATCCTACTCAGGAGAGAGTTCAAATACTCATCTCGTTGATTCAGTCAGTGTGCGACAGTCGTCATGTCCTGGCACGGGTTTACTTGAGAATGCTGGGGTTGATGGTTTCGTTGGAACCAGTCATTCCTCAGGCCGCCTTACGCAGGCGGCCGATCCAGTTGTTTCTCATGACACAATGGACCCAGAGTACAGGTTCGCTGGACTCGAATGTGTCAGTGTTGGCGCCTCTGATTCACCACCTGCAATGGTGGTTGAATACAGAGAATCTCTTGCCGGGGGTTTTGCTAACCCCTCCCCACCCTCAGGTGACTGTGTATACAGATGCATCGATGGAGGGCTGGGGAGCTTGCCTGGAAGAATCCACGATATCAGGGCTTTGGAATCTGGAACAGTCACAGGAACATATAAATCTACTGGAGCTAAGAGCAGTAGTCCTGGGCCTGGAACATTTCTTACAGAAAGTTCAGGGCAAGATTGTTCTTATTCGTTCAGACAACTCAACAGTTGTGACTTACATAAACCGCCAGGGCGGAACGAAGTCGCCCAGTCTCTGTATGATGACATGGAAACTGCTTTGTTGGTGTCTGGATCACCAGATTACCTTGAAAGCAGTTCATATTCCGGGAAGGTTAAACCTGCTAGCAGACTCATTGAGCCGAAGGATGAGTGTTTTACCCACGGAATGGCAACTAAATCAATGTGTGGCGGATCGTCTGTTCGACCATTGGGGGAAACCCAACATCGATTTGTTCGCAACGAAGAAGAATGCGAAGATGACGACGTACATCTCTCCGATTCCGGATCCAAGCGCTTTCGCAACAGATGCGTTAGCTATCAGCTGGGGGAGAATGTATGCATACGCATTCCCTCCAGCAATCCTGATTCCAAAAATTCTTCAGAAAATCAGACAAGAGGAATGCCAAGTGCTTCTGATCGCCCCGGATTGGCCAAGCCGATCATGGTATACGGATCTGCTGGACCTTCTGGTCTGCAATCCGGTTCCTCTGCCTCTGATGGACGATATTATCTTCCAGGGCAAGGCCCTTCACAACAATCCGTCAATGTTCAGATTGACTGCGTGGATGTTGTCAAGGAATCTAGAATTAAGGAGGGCTTTTCTGAGCAAGCAGCCATGTTTATGGCCAAAGCCAGGAGGGGGTCAACCTCCAGAGCATATAATTATAAAATCAACAGATTTGCAGAATGGTGCTCAAAAAGATGTATTGATCCAATGGATTCATCTATTCAAGTAGTAGCTGATTTCCTCTGTCACCTCTATGATGCCTATAGCCTCAAGCCTAACTCTATTGCTGGTTATAAGTCAGCATTAATGTCTGTTATTCCTTGCTTGGCTAAGAGGGGAAGTGATGAAGTAAATACATTGAATGTATTAATTAAAGGCATGGGCAATCTAAGACCAAGGAATCCTCCTGTGATTCCGTCTTGGAGTTTATCGCTAGTGCTTCAAGTACTAGGTGATAAGCCTTTTGAACCACTTAGTTCCATTTCTATGAAACTATTAACACTGAAGAGTGTGTTTTTAATTGCTGCGGCCTCGGCTAGGCGTAGGAGTGAGATTCATGCCTTATCAGCCGAGGATGACCGTTTTGTGGTTTCAGGGGAAGGCCTTAAGCTGCTACCTAGGATTAATTTCTTGGCTAAAAATCAGTCGTTGAAATATCCAGGTCAACCTATTATTTTGCCTGCTTTAACTAGATATGATCCTAATTCTAAAGCATGGTGTCCCGTCCGGGCGCTGCGCCGGTACAAACAACGTACGGCGGCATGGCGCACCGACCAGTCAGCGTTATGGTTGTCATATATTGAACCCCATGGGAGGGCTTCTAAGGACACCATTTCCAGGTGGATTGTGGAATGCATTCAGTTTTGCCATAAATCCGCCACCGGGAAGCAGGTTGACGTGGCCAAGGCTCACAGTGTCCGCGGCGTAGTGACATCCACGGCCCTATTTAATGGGGTCCCTGTGGATGATATTATGTCGGTGGCTCAGTGGCACTGTGAGTCAAGTTTTACAGACCATTATCTCCGTGACACCTCTAATCCTCTCGCCTTGTCGGTTTTGAAAAAATAAATCGGTTTATATTTTTTGAGGTGATTTCCTCATTACTTATATATATCACAATTAATTTATGGAAACACCCACTTTTTTGGGCCTGCATCAGTCTTTACCGATGGGAAGATGATGTCAGCAGCCATTTTCAACAAGGTCAGTCTTGTTCATGTGTTGTCCGTTGTTGATTGTATTGTCACGATTACCCGTTATTAATATGGTGATGGTTTGTGTATTTGTGTGGTTCATTGTTGAGAGTTACGAAAATGGAGCTTTTTCGTCTCTGTCCTGTAGTACATGGCACTTGTACGTAGAGAGCGTATAGGACATTGAGGTCAGTCGACTCTTCCTCCCAGGAAGGAGGGGGGGGGGGAGCGCATATGACATTCGGTCATCTCTCATACATCGGTGGTGTTATCCGATGGTTAGTCAAATCCTGACTGTTTTTTCTTACAGTTTCAGAAGTTTAAGTGCCTTAAACGCAGAAAAGCGTATAGGGATGAGCTGGTCTTTTGACCTCGCCTCCCTCCCGCCAGATTCACTTTCGAATTCTGGCAATATCAAAAGTATTAGGGAGGTAAGTATACTCTTGAAGTGAAATAAACGAAATCTAGGATTTCTTTTTTCACGAGAGAGTTGATACTTACCTCCCTAGATACGGACCCGGCCTCTCCACCCCACAGAGGCTCGGTCTTCAGGCTCTTAATAGTTGCATGTGTGTCAGCCAATAATCTAGTCAGAGGAAGTGCTAGTCTGCGCATGCGCGGAGGTGGGGCTGGCATCCGCCGGACTACGCTCTGACTCCCTGCCCAGTAGGGGCACCTAACTGTTTTAAATCTGAGTGTTTATTGAGTGAAAGCCAATATTTAGCAATATCAAAAGTATTAGGGAGGTAAGTATCAACTCTCTCGTGAAAAAAGAAATCCTAGATTTCGTTTATTCTGTACCATAGTACATAGTGTCTAAAAAGGAAACCTGTTCTCTGGAACTTTCCATTGTGAATTTTATGCTTGGGTGGCCTGAATTCATGTGTGTGACAAATTCAGTGAGGGCAATTGGGCCTTGGTCCCAGATCATAAATATGTCATCTATGTAGCGTACATAGAGAGCTGGCTGGTAGGGGGCATTAGAGGTTTTTCTTCTAGGTCGGCCATAAAGATGCATGCATATGTGCAGGCAGAAAGCTGCTCATGGCGCTACCACCTATTTCTAGGTAATGTTCGCTATTGAATTCGAAGTTGTTGCATTCAAGGACAAGTTTAGTTTGGAAGCTCTTGTGCCCTGG